>VZTE01005578.1:607769-634566 GCA_013397775.1 Eulacestoma nigropectus
GTTTTTTTTTTTTTTTTTTTTTTTGTTTAACCACTTTTTCCCAAGTTCTGGTTCCTTTTTTTTTTTTTTTTTTCCTTTCTTTTTTTCTTTTGTGGCCAGCAGCATATCTGTTTAGAGGGTAAAAAAAAGTTTTCTTCTGCTGTAAAACCAGAGTTTGGGAGAGCAAATGTGGGAAGTTTTCTGCCTGCACTTTCAAGCAAGCTGGACAGGCATTCTCAGGGTGTACAGAACACCTTCTCTGCTGCTCTGCTTCTTCCTGCTCTTCTCTGCCAGTTATACTGAAGGACAACCAGCCAAGCTCAATTCAGCAGTGAGGTAGGCAAGGTAAGTCCCCACTCAGTGTATACTCTCCACGGAACTAATGTACAATTGCTGTAGCCCATAATATAAGCGTTCTTTCTTAGCAGGCACCGGAAATGAAGGATATAGAGCACAGGATATTTCTGGCATGTTCTGTTTTTCCAAAAGATAACACCTTATAGTTCACCTTATCAAACACAGCCAAGTTTGTTCACAAACTCTGCTCTGGCTCAGCAGCTTCTTGCTGCAGTAGGCATGGCAGGGACCCAAAGTCCCAGCCAGGCTGATGTTTGATACACTTAACTCAAGAGTAGGACACTGTTTTTTACTTAGGGCAAAACAGTTACCACTCCTGTGCCAATTCACAGCTACCACAAAATGAGAGACTAATCTTTGAGAATAACTGAGGTTACCAATATAATCTTTTCAGCCCTCATCTTTTGAACTTCATGGTCTTCTTTATAACCCACACTGTGTTTGCACCTGCCCTTCCTCCTCCCATTCTGCCTTCTCTGCTTTTTTCAAACACTAAGCAAGATACTGAGGAGAAAGCACATTTTACTGCTAGGAAGGAATTTTGTACAGAATCTGCTTCTAAACCCCAAATACACATTCATCTGCTTGATACACAGTGTTCTGCACATCCTGGCCTGAGAGGCACTGCGTAAAAGTAAACAAAGTGTGAGACATAAGACCATCAGGCATTCACAGGGGAACAGTACCATCCCGTAGCACACAATTCCCTCCTTTGTTTTCCAAAGGCAATCAATCATTTGTCAGTGAAAAACCTCCCACCTTTGCTGATTTTTTTCCTTTGCAGAATATATTATTTAAATCTTCTACTTTGGCAGCCAAAGGAAAATCTCTGCCTGAAATGGTGTCCCCAATTGAAACACAAATTTGTCATGCCCATTTAATCCTATAATGCTTATCTGCTTTACCACCTTTGGGGTGTACAGACTTTCACTATCATCAAAGTCCCAAGCCCTCTCTCCTCCATTTCCCTATTATAATCCTATAAATAAACATTTGAAGAACAAAAAGGACTACTTTCTGTATGGGTGGGGGAAGGGGTTCCTAGGTGATTTTTGAAAGGACACCACTAAGCTAATCATTCGCCTTGCAGATGTGTGCCCATCTTTTCAGGCTTGCCAAAAGTTGCTTTCATTTGTGTGCTTTCATTCTGTGTCAGATTAACCCAATGAAGTGACTTGACAGCCAGATTCAGATCCAAAATGGGCTTGTTTCATAGCCTGAAAACTCAAATTATATCCAGGCTTTTCATATGTCAGCTGCTATAAACATGCATGGAGATAACAGCAAATATCAGAGATTTGACTGAGCTGGCTGTGTAGCTCTCAGCACCACTCCTTGAAATGTTTGAAGGTGTCTTAGGAACACAACTTCATCTTTTTCCTAAAGGAAAAAAAGGCTTAATGCCTTGCAGAGTGTTAAAAATCAAAAAGACTTTCCAATGTGATCACTTACATGAAGCTACTTTAGAGACAAAATGCTGATGGAGGATATTTAACAAATGTGAAACATAAGAAATTTTGAAAAGCAGTGCATATTTTCAAACTTTTCTGTACACTTCATTTTTCACATAGATTTCTTCCAAAATCCTGGCAAAATTTAAAACATTATATGGAGGTGCAATGTCTAAATGGGTATGCTGTGAAATCTAAGCATGGGCTTAGACAGGATGTTAGAATTTGTGAGATCATTTGTTTCTGTTGGCAAGGAAAATTGATGTTTCTGATCAAAATTAACTTATTGCTGTGTTGTAAACCTGGAACAAAACAGGAAAATTCATTCACTAAATTAAAAAATGAAAAACTCTCATTCAATTCAATGACTTCTGGACCAGACTTTTTTTTCGACACCAATCATTTGTCAAAGATAATCCTACATGTACAGTTAAACTGCTGTAAGAAAGCTGAATCATACTCTACCATTATTAGACTCTGTGAAGAAGCAGATGTGAGATAAGAATTAAAATAACGGTGCCAACTTCTTCCTTAAAATGCCTGTTTGTGGTAATTTGAAAAGTCTGTGTCTGGAAAGTCTTGACAAGTAATAAGACTAACTTTAAATACTAGTTGAGATCTTCATAGACTGCTCACTTTCACACAAACATACCCTCACATGCACTGTGTAATCTCGGGTTATTTGTAGCCTGAGCCAGACTACGAGTCAGAGAAACCAGAGCTGTAATACCAGGTAACACTGTGTCACATTAACCTACAGTAAATTTCAGGAAGAAGTAAAACCTAAAGTCTTGAGTTCAAATATCTCTAGCAATTTTGTATTTCCCTTTACTATGAATCGTAAGGTAAACTCATTCCAGAAAGAAGAGAAACAACACGCCAATTATTATACAATCTATCAAATTTCCAACCATGTTCCTTTCCAGCTAACCTAAGAGTTTGATTATTAGCTACCACTAATCGTTAGTCAAGAAAGCCATGTCAGTCAGACCAAATAGAACTTCTTCATACACATTTTTCATTGACTGAATGGAAAGAAACTAGAGATGGCATTAAGTCTGCATTCAGTACTTTTCTACAGGAACCTAAAAGGACACCCCAACAAGGCCACTTATCTATAAAGTATAATCCATAAACTTCCAAGGAAAGCATTGAAGCTGGGAAACTTTTCGATGTTCCTGAACATATTTAAACCATTTTCAAATTGTCAAACCAAGAGGAGTTACACATTTGTACTATAAAATTCCAGGCCAAATGTGATGGGATTTTTCTCTGTTAATGTCTTTAGTACCCCATCAAAAGCTGAAGCATTAGTAAATGCCAGAAACAATGTCATAGCCAACCCCTGCTTAATTAAGATTGCTTCAGCTGCAATGTCAGTTTAAATGGATGTATAAATAGGATGGTGGGGCAAGTTCTAAATTAATCTCTAACTTCAAAAGTTTTTATTCTCAGTAAAGTTAAGTCTATTTCAAATAAAGGTGGTACTTAATTCTGAATAGTCAAGGGATATAATTAATGACTTGTTCCAGGTTTTATAGACAGAAGCAGATGTATGTATAGGAAAGCTGAATATGTATTCTTGCTCTAAACACTTCTGTTTTCAGCACTTATCTCCATTTGAATGACATTAAATTGGAATCTGGTATGTCAGACCAGATGTGTGTGGTGATTCCTTTATTTTGAAGGAAAATGATTAGAAGAGGTTTTGAAAAAGTTGTGAGTTTTCATTTAAGAAAATAAAGCCTATAAATGAGTAAAATTCTTGCAAACACAAGAGTAGTGAGAGGAAAGAACATTAGACTTAGGAATTTGTTCAATCTAAAAGGGTTTTAACAAGAATTTTTTTCCCTGGAATTTTCAAATGCTGCCATCTGGAAAAGTTAAAATGTATAATGTGGAAAAATTTAGTATCATGAGCATTTATAGTTATCTTTAGTTAGCCTTGTGTAGCAGTGTCGGACACGAACACGCAGATTCAGACAGCAGGTCAGGACCATTGAGCAGAGCGAAGGACCCTGCCCTCCTTTATTCTCACCTTTTTATACCTCTCTTAAAACAACCACACATTGGTAGATGAGGCTAACACCTCTGCAATTTTACAGGATAGGAACATAGTCTATCATTTTTCCCCACCTTGGAAAAAGGAATGAACAGCAATCCAAAAGTTCAGAAAACATTCTAGGCCGGTTAGAAAAACAAGAACTATGTTTATAGAAAATGCATGAGAACTTCTACTACAGAAGTAAAAACACAGAACAGTAGAAAAACCAGGGCGACAGCCTTGTGCATTACTAATTTCCAGCTCACTTTAATGAAAATGACCAGCATCACAACAGACTCAAAATACACCCCTGCAAAGCTAAGGGTGACAGAATTTATTAGTGTCCACAGGACACCTTCATAGCGTGAGGCTCTTGTGACAGGAGTGAAGTCCAAATATTATTGAGAAATTATAAAAATTCCCCTCTTGAGAGAGAATTTTGCAATAGCTTGGGTAAATATCCTGAGAGCCTGTATCATAACTTTCATATTTATTTTTTACCTACCCTAGATGGCTTTTTCAGACTTGTGGTAAAGCATCTTCTGAGATTTAGGTCTTTTGGTAAACTTCTATTGTTCTCAAACATACTAAAATCCAAGCTGAGGTTTCAGCAGCACCTGAAGAAAGCTGAGTGGAGCACATAAAAATGTGAAGTCAAAAAATTGTAGATGACTCCTCTGCAAAGTGAATCCACCATGGTTCTTAGGGCATCTGATGGAGAGATCTTCCTTACCATATCCAGATGATTTTGGGACCCAGAAGGTTGATTCACATACCTTGTAGTATTTCTAGTGCTTTCATTCAGGAAGGACTTGCTTTAGGGACTACAGAGTCCTCCCATTCTTTACTTGGACGTCACTTCAACACCTCAGCTCGTGTCCTGAATCAGCTTCCTGGGGCTGTGTACCACTGCAGTCCCTGCAACAGTGGAAAAAATAAGGTGTTTGCCATCAACATGAATATCCATGCACATGTCTAGTTACACGGTTAACCCTTACAATACTATAACAGCATCCAAACAAGTAGTTAAACTTTAAAATTTTCAAGTGCTTCCTTGGGTAGTCTTGTTTCCCAGAAATGGGGAAGAGGACAGATGAAGATCTTACACTCTGGGGTTGTTTGGAAGTTCAGTTTTACTTTTAACAGTGCCTCATATAATAATTTTTTAATAAAGGCAAAGCTAGACTTACATGTTCAAGGGAGAGAGATATAGATACTGTAAGAAAAATACTGACAGCCTGGATGTACCATGGTTGTCACCAAAATTCATATTTAAGGGAAATTTATTAAACAGCCTAAATCTGTACATTTTTTGTTATGAAAAATTTCATTTGAATATGGAATTGTTTCCCATATTTTTACTATTTCCAAAAATTACATTATTTCCTAACTGACTAAATATCACCATGTGGGTGTCGATGGAGAAACTGCTGCTTGTTCCAAGGGGAACCCTTAGCTAGGGAACCCCTGGCAGTGCTTCTTGGCACCTCTTAAGTCAGCTCTCTCACCCGTGCGATGGAAACACGCGGCCACGCTCACACTGAGCTAGCGCTCAGGCGACGCTAGAAGTAAACGAGTAAGAGGTGGCCCCCGCATGGGGCACCGAAGTTTATTTTACCTCGATGCTGTCCATGACGAGACGGGCGCAGACTTCCATTCGGAATACACTTATATACACTTATAGGGGTACAGGAGGGAGGCAGGGTATACAAGAACAACCAATGGGGATAAGGAGGGGGAGGAGTGGGGGCTGGATCACATCCTCTTAAGGGATACAAGGGGAGTCTGGCTGCTGGCCAGTCAGACAGACCGAATCTCCACAGGGTCACAGATCAATGGAGGAGGTCCTTCTCGCTGAGACAGGGGAGAGTCTTACACTTTGGAGCCTGTCCACCATTGGGCCCTCTCTGTACCTGGGCTCTTAGGTCCCCCAGCCACAACAGCTGTTGGTTCAGCTGATGCAACAACTAAAAATGCAAATTATTGGGTTTTTATTCACTGAAGAACAGATGTTTTTTTATCTGTGAAGATTTTTTTTCCTTTGCAGTAAACTGACACAGATACCCACAGTAAATCCACAAAGTCAGGACCAAAGTACAGTTTTCAATCATTTCTCTGCCTCAGCCATGGCTTGAAAAGATTTATAAGAATATTACACCTCTTTTAGTCTACTTTTCTTTAGTGATATGTATAAAGTTGAATTTGTATTCTTGTCCTAAATAACTCTGTCGTCAGAACCTGCTCCCACTTGAACAACATTAAATTAGAGTGTGGTATTCCAGTTGTAACAAAATTGTAGTAGGTGGTTAATTTATCTTTTCTGGAGTCAAAAAGACCAAGAAGGTCTTTGCAAAAATTTGTGGCAGACAAGCCGGTCCTACTATTTGGACCGCATGTTAAAGACAGAAAGGTAGCAGGTCTAAATTTTTAGATTTTATTCTGTTGTGTATTTAACTCATTTTGTACTTCTTAATCTACTTATGTCCTAATTTATAGGAGCATTACCTTGATGCAGATGATTTGACCTTCCTGGGTTGTTTTTGTCCACTAAATACATTCTCAAATTTCTAAACACTCTCTCAGAAGCCATAATTTGCAAGTGGTTAGGTTGCTCTCCAGCAGCTCCGGTGAAAGGGTAGTCCAGAAGAACATGAGTGTTTCTTCTTGCAAAAATTAATATTAAAAAAAGTCATGTTTGCAGTGTTACTACAGGGTCCTTTCTAGCAATAGTACAAAGGTCCTTTCATTGCTTCCTGAAGTAGTCAGTGATGTTAAGCCATTTTTTTACTTTACTATATTTGTGAATCACCTGTTCTTTTTCAAAATATATGTTTTAAAATTAGGAATTCTCATTACTGATAAAATGATAATCTTTTGTATGTATTGCATTTTCACACTCAAAAATTATTAATGAGGTATTTTAAATTAACATTGGCCAACAGCCGTGTATGCCAGTGCTTAGAATCCAGCACAGGTGAAAGCAAGTAGTCCTGCTTCACAGCCCTGTTCCCCAGAGGCAACAGGAGTAAAGAGAATACGGTGGGATTCACTCCTTCCAGAATGTGCTTTTGGGTGTTTTGGCAGATGGAAGAAGGTCGGAATGGGTTTCATTGTTCAACTCATTTCAGTGGCCACTTAAAAACAATTTGACTACTTAATTATTTAAAGCCTAAAGAATTTGTCTGTCCCCTCAGTACACATTGAATGAAGAAGGGACACTCTTAATTCAAGGTCAGCCTGTCTCTTAGAATTATATCATGTAGTAATTAGCAGTTCCACACATCAGTGCATCTTTACTCAAAATAATGCAAAGAGCCTTATTTGGATTGATTGGTCCTACTTATGACATTTTACATGCTGAATTAGAAAAGGACTCTACACCTTGTGTTAAATTTGGGGAATAAAATTTCATTCTATTACCAATTCCCAGAAAGGACTTTAAAAACATGATAAACATTAATTTTCTAATACTCTTTAGCTAAATATGTTAAAAATATATTTCTTTACATAAATCAAATATTACAAACCATGTTAAACCTGGCTGTGGTGTATTAAAATCATAAAATTTTGAGCTGAAAAACTGATCTTCGGAATAAAGTCTGACTGTCCAACCCAGCAATCCATCCCACCCCCAACCCTTGCCCAGAATACAAGCAATTACAAAGAGATAGCATTGTACTTTAGTCAGCTTTTTCTGGGGAGATAATTTTCAGCTTTGTTTTGATAAGAATGTCTCCAAGTGGTTCATGTTAACCACCAGAACTGCTCTGAACTCTGTGTGTTTATTTGTACAAGCCAAAGATAATTTGTTCACTGAGAGTACTGACTGAAAGACAGCTTTACCGATGGGTTTGAAGTGAAGCAGTCACAGGAAAGAACCTATTTCTCTGTTTTGTGTGAGATCCTCCATTGCATCCTCAGAAGTAAACAATCCTCACATGTGAATAAGGGAACTAGAACTAAGCCACAATAGTGGGCACTTCAAAAGCAAGCTCACTTTGCTGGGTTCTGCAGACTGACAAGATTTACCCAGAGCAAGAGATATTTTTGTTCATTTCTTGCCTTCTTAGCCTTTTCTCCGTACCTTAACCCTAATTCACACATAGATAAACCATCAGCAGCATCAAAATCAGTAAATATTTTAAAGTCTGTTTGTATGTATTCTCCAAGGAACCTGCTGTACAAAGCACCTCATGTACATGTCTTTCCTTTCACGGGAACAAACCTAGAGGAATACAGTTTATCTTCTGATCAAGACACAAGATCATTCATGCAGCAATCTAGTATAGGTGTGTTGAAAAAAGCAGGAGAATTTGTAGAAGTTATATCAAGTACCACTGAATAAGGAAGGTCTGCCCAAAATCTGGACTGTGGAAGACAGATGGAGAAAATTATTTAAGATTTCCCACTGCTCTTTTCATAGACTGCCAGTTAGAAATTGCCTTTGAAGTTTCCTATTTATAATCAGAGGCTAAGATTAACAGATTTTATTTTGGTTTTTGATAAAGACTTGTGGCATTCTATAGATTCATAGAAATTTGGTAATATAATAAAGCAAATAAAAATGAAAGTGTTATTTTTCAGCTACAAACATGATACAAATTTCAAGTATTCCCTCATGTGAGCAGAAGCTCAAAGGACTGTAAAAACAGCTCTGCTGTGTAGACCAGGATTTCACTATTAATTGCACCCTCATCAGCCCTCTTCAGAGAAATCAGTGAGGCTAGACTGAAAAGTAATACATGCAGTCACAAATTTCATCTTCATGCACTAATCCCCAGCAAAATTAGCTATGCGTGGGCTTGGTCTGCAGGATTTCACCCACAGGGTAACCCAGATCCAAAGAACAAAGATTCAGGAGAATCCAAAACACAAACTGTGACAAATAAGCCACCAGAAACAAGCGTACACCACTCCTCTGGAAAGCCTTCCTAGAGCACAGCTGCAGTGACACAAGCTATTCATAACCCTCATTGTAGTTGTCAAGGGAATATGATGGTGAATCATATAATCATCCAAGTCATAGCAATGTAAAATCACCTTTTTTGTCTTTCCCAGGGGTTATCTCTTCCCTGCAAACCATCTTTTTGAATCCCTACTGACTGCAGGAGAGCTGACATGAATACTTTCAGCTGTGTACAAATTGGTAGGAATGGCTCATGCTCTTGAAAGCTTCCAAATTTAGCAATATGACTCATATACTTTGATAATTTTAAATATCTTTATTTTTCATAGCTCATTTCATTCTGAGCTGCTATACATAAATTAAGTAGCTAGAGCATTAGAGAGATCACTTCTGAAAACCTACACAAAAAAAAAAATTGAGATAGGTTGACCACAGAAAAGTAGTTTTTCAGCACTTGTTAACCGTGAGGAGAGTAACATGTGAAGTACAACGAAAGACTTTTTTTCATCTTACAAAGCAGTTACAAAAATGTGAAGCAGGTTTTGGTCTATAATTAAAACTTACTGCATAAGCAGAATTTTCAAAATGTCAGTACAAGATATTTAAGATATTTCTGCCAGGTTTTGCTTGAAGAAAGGATTTGCTTCCAACAAACTGATTTTTATGCATCCAAGGTGCAATCAACCCTAATATGAAATTAAGAACATTTAATAAGTAACAATGGAACAACAAGAAATAAAAGCAAACAAAAATCCAGAATTTTCTATCAGGCTCATCTTAGGTGTTCAGTCACCATCAAAGAAGTGATAAGTAAAATGCATTACTTCAATAAGGATCTGCCCAACAAAGAAAACAAGACCAGAATATCAACTGAAGAAAATTCCATCCCCGGATAAGTATATTAAGAAATGTTAAGCCATTGTAAGGAAGAGGCACCACTGAATTTTATAGAGTATTATTCTTCTAACACATTTTATAACTCTCTTAAACTCTGAAGATTTTAAAGTTTCTTTGGTTTTCATCTAAATGAAATACTTCACTAAATTATTCTAAATTTCTTGTCTTTTGGTTCAGAACTCCAGAAGGGCTTATTACAATTTCTATCAGGATAATAATAACAACGAATGATTTTCATGTTATTACTTGATATGTCAATGGATTTAAACAATTTATGCAATCTCACTTTGAAACACAGAGACCTATTAAAATATTAAGCTAATGGAACAAGCAACCTGGTCTGTAAAGTGTTCAAACTGAGGGGTTTATCCTATTATTATGTGCTACAGCATGCACTCCCACTAAAAGGGTATAAAGCCCTGTAATTTGTCTTTTACTGAAAATGTTCAAAACACATCTAGCTTTTCATATATTTATAGCTGCCAATGAACTGGTAATAATGGTGCAGAAAATAAAATCCTCATATACTAATCACAGGTAATGGACAGTTCTAAAGGTGACTGTATTACTGATTACAGTTTTGTAAGCTCAGAACTGATACTACATCACCTCATGCTGCTCAGATGTGTCAGCTACTGAACAGATTTTAACTAGGAACAAAAAGCAAAGGATGTTTTGAAATGCAAATTCAGATCTCGTATTTTCCTTCTCTGCTTACTATTTAATCTTTCCAAAATGTCTGAATAAAACCACAAAGCATCACAGCCCTACTTAATTTCAAAGCATCAACATCTTTTAATTTAAAAAGGGGATCAATTGTTATTTGTTTATGGGAAAGCTACGAAGACTTACATTATAACCACTCACTGAAAAAGTTCCAAGCATATAATTTTGCTTCTGTACTTTGAAATTATGAGTAGTCCTTCCTGACTATGGAGATTGTAGAACTATTTAGTGAATATTCTCCTTGTTCAGTATTCCCTTTTTTAGCATTTACTTAATAACAGCTAGCTAGATTCCGCTTTGTTGTGGGTTGCATTTTTTATGGTTATTGTTGTTCAATTCCATGCCAACTTGCAGCAAATGTGCTCATATAGCATAGATAATTATGTGTGATTTTCTCCCTTAATGAAAGATAAATAATTTGGCAGTCTTGCCTCATGTATTTTTTTCTATTTTGATACAACTCATTGTTTGGATTAGGTCTTTTCTAATATAGCTTTGCAAGCAGAATGAAATGTGTTTCTTAGATCAATTATGTAGCTTTTAATGCAAGGTACTGGTATTTGTATTACAGATTTGCATATGATCATTAATTTCTCATACTAATTATTATTTAATCATAATTAGATAGTTCTTTGTTTACAAATGAAATAGTTTCTGTTATACAGGCAGAACATTTTCAAAAGAAACAGCAGAAGGCACATTTATAGCAAACAAATAGAATAAAAAGCAGTAGTCAGTTCTAATTTTCGTTAGACCCTATTTCTTCTTGTCAACAACCTTTAATGCAAAGAGACACAAGTCAGGGCAAGCCAGGAGTGAACAGGGACAGAAATATTTACATAATAATTTCTATTTTCAAATCAGATTGTACTTCAAGGTGTTAGGCTTACAAATCTCAGGCAGTTGTTACAGTTTCACACCTCGCAAAGGAATGCTTGACAGAAGAGAAATTTTTTAACAAACTGACACCTGTATGTAAAAATGTGTTTTCATGAATAATCTTTGCTTCTAATTTTTTAATTGCTAGGAGGAAGCTTAATAATCTGCCAGAAAAGTCAATAGCTCTACTTCAGTGTTCTCCAGTGAGCATGAATGAGGCACAAAGATGTTCAGTGCCACCCAGAATGACCAGACGAAAAAGATAACAATCAGTTTGGCGGTGTTGGTTTTGTGCTCTAGCAATTTTTCTGCAAAAGTGGGACACTGGAAAACAAGGAGAACAAAGGGAGCAGAGTGGTTTAGGTAGCTCAGAGGGCTGGTTTATCATCCTACATTTCCTTAGCAATGGGAAAAGGAAGTTAGACAGGAAAAACAAATACTCAAAGAAGTGAAAGGAGAAAGAAATTAAATAAATGAGCTTCCAATTCATCTTTTGCTTAATAATCTGTGCAAAGATAAATTAAGTTAGAGAAACGTTGGGTTCCAATCAAAAACAAAATTGTTACAGTTAAGGAGTAATACATGGAAATCATAAAACCCAACCCAAGAAATTAACTATTTGCGAGCAAAATATATTTATGGGAAAATGGCAAATTTTAACATGAAAAACAACCTATGTGTAAACCTCCATGTGACCACTATACCTGGTTTTGATGGCGTGCTTTTCTTTTGTCAGAACAAATTGAAGCAGATATCAGCATAATTCTGGCAGCAAAAGGAACAAGTCTACAGGTGACAGAGTGGATATGCAGCTGAATAAACCATTGGATTAGAGCACTGCTGTGTAGCAGTTTTTATACATTAAATCAAGCTGTGTTGCTCAGACTGAGAAAAGGAAATTCCACATGTATCTGCTTGGGACCACCACTGGAGTAAAACATTTAGGTATGACAAGGTCAAGAAAGAGTCAAGGAAAAAAAAGCAGGAATAACAGTTAAAGAGTACTTGGCCAACTAAAGGCTAAAACTCTTCTCTCCTGGTAGCTAAGGCTAAGGCAGAATTTCCCACAGTGGAAAAGAATGAGATCAGCGCGGACAAGTGAGAAAAGTATCAAGCCTTCACATTCAATTAGAATTAAACCCATCATTCCATTGCCAACAGGCAAAATTAGCTGCCTTTGAAAGAACCCATATCTATTTTGCGTTTATTTTGTGAGCATGACATGGTTGCAGAACATATAAAGAAGAAGGAAGGTACATGAAATAGTGAACAGTTCCAGTGTCAGGCTGGATAGTAATGCAGAGTGCATTTTGGATGGGGTTGTAGACTTAGTGCAGGTGGAGTTTTGTCTGTTCCAACTCTGGAGTAACTTCCTTGAAAACTAAGGTAAATAGAGAATGTGTTATCTAATCTGGAAGATCAGATACATCTGGAGTAGCAGATATGACAAATTCACTGTTTGAATACAATAGCACAGTTTACATACGAGACTTTGGGAGACGATGTACTGCCTTCATGTACAACCTTACAAAAAAAGTCTCCTGAGTACTCAAAAGAACTCTAAGGCATCAGGTCATTGCAGAATGCAGTAATATCAGTGAAACTCAGGAAAGGTAGATAGGTAATCGATGAACCAAATTGCTAAGGAAAAAAAAGGATGTGTTGAGATGGAGAGGAGAAAGTAAGAATGGGCTTACATATTGAGTCCTACTGTCTCCAGCAATTTTGTTTCTTTACTGTAAGGAGTTGAAATTCATAATCACAACTGCTACCTTGTCTTAAATCTGGAATACTTTTAAAGAAAGAGCCATTATATCCATATCATTGACCTTCTGCAAGACTGATGTTGCATCTATCTGCCAATTAAACTTCAGGAAGGAAAACCCCTAGTTTTGTATGATCTATTGGTGTCCACATAACAGATTTCATCATTATACAAAAATTCTTATGAAGTCATTATTCCATTTGTATAAAAGAAGTTTACCACTGCTTTTCCTTTCACTGCGTAATTGATGTCATTCAAATTTGCTGCCAAAGTTTTGAATATCTGAGACTGAAATGAGGACTGAGGATTGTGGGAAAACAAGAACAAATGTTTTCAAATAATTTTATATTTGGTATAATAATGCCTTGAGATATTCAAAAGCAATATGTATTTTCTCTATAAACCAGAGAGTATAGATGCGCTTAGACTGTTTCTGCCACTTCAATGAATTGAGCAGATGGATTCACTGTTTTCAAAGGTGGTATTGTAAAAGACAAATAAAATGTGATGGGTTCCATACAGTGTCACCATTTGTTCCGTCTAGCCTATCTGTCTCATACCATCTTGCAGATCTCCAATCTCAACTTTTTTGGAAAAGCCTTCCCACCTGCTTTTCCCCTTTATCTTTTATCCAGCATACCAGAAAACATGGTTCTGGAATATTTCACTACAGTAGGTTGTAAGAACTCTTTGCCACAGCTGCCAAAAACTTCATGGCACCTCAAGCAGCTGAGCACTGATTTTGATTGAAGCATCACTCTGCAACAGCAGCTGCATGGGCTCCTGCACCTCCAGTCTTGATCTGACATTAACTCTGGAACAGGAACGGCAGTAAGGCCACTCACATTTTCTGTGATGCACTAAAGACACAGTAGAATGTAGGAGGCAATAACCAGGCCAGAACACAATGCTTACAGGCAACATTTAAGGAGTACCTGGATCTTGTGTCAGTTCTCTGCAGAATAGCAAATTTCACCTGCAATGACTAAGAAAAACATTGTGAACTGGGCAGGAATGCGAATTTCCTGTTATCGCTCTGAAGCACAGTTTTTCATTTAGCTTAAAAAAAAAAAAAAAAAAGGAAAAATGAAGATTAAAAAAAAAAGTGAATGTATGCTCTTTCTGAGATATAACCTTTCATACTTAAAAGTAGAAGAATATGAAATGGTGTTCACTCTACCAGAATGAATCCTTTATCATCTGCAAGTCTTAAATATTTAAGACATCATCTCTTAAACTCAGAAAAGTTCTTACACATCGTGGGTTATAATCTACCTAATAATATAGAGGGGATCTACACCTATTCACAGACAGCTTTCATGCTACAGAGGAAGACAAACAGGGAAAGAAAAATAAATCCAAACCAGAACTGGCATATAACCTGTAGGTTTAAAATTAAAAATTACCTGTTTTGATAAAAAGCAAGCAGATTTAAAGGGAAGAGACTCTGGTTTTCAAGATGGAATAAATATGTTTTTTAGGAATGTCACTCCAGAAAATGCATCAGGAAAATCATGGCTCAAAGTCTTCTTGACATTCTGTTCCTTGTCTATACCTGTGGGAAGATTTTCTCTTCTCTTACTTTACACAGAAAATCAGGCTTCAATTTTAGACACACAGGATACAAGAGGACAAGGCTGGGCATATCTTTGAGTCAGAGCTTCGAACTCATAATTTTTGTGACATTGGAAACAGGTCAATTGATTTTCCTTTCAGAGAAAACCTGACCCCAAACCACCATCTTTGAACAAGTTTCCAGCTATTATTTTTATCTTGTACAACCTTTCTTATTTTTTTTAAATGCCATTTTCCACCTACTACTCAGAAGACTTCATATTACTGAGAAGCCCTTGTTCTTAGAGTGCATTTCAAGTTCAAATGCTTTCCAGCAAGTTTTACCATATTGAAAATGTCTTTAAAGATTGCCACATCATTGTTAGCAATATGACCTTGGGAACTTTTCTATGGCAGAAAAAAGTTACTTCTTGAAAGATTGGAATGGAATTCCTGCACAGGTATCCATAATGTTTTCAGACTCCCAGATACAGAGAAAACAAAACTTGACTTTGACAATCACTTGCTTTTCACTGTCCCGGATTTTATTATCACATAATTTTTCTGAATTTTCAAAAAGTACTTGAGTTTTAAACCTCTGTGCCTTCTGCAAAGAGGAACAAGTGGAAGAAAGGCAAAGTCTCAGCATTTGGGCTTAACAGAAACAACGACCACACACTTGGTCTGTTTGCAGGACTGCTAACTACTCCTGGTAAGAGTAAAAAGTATTCAGGTATTCAGGAGAAAGACATCCAACATTTTAGCTCTAGGAAGTCAGCAAATCCCACTCTGAGTGTGAGTACTCCCACAATGACTCTGCATAGCCCAAGTACATTGAAAGTGCCAGGAAGAATGCCTTTACATAAGTCAGAGAGAAAATGAAATTTTGGCCTCTAAAGACTGCAGAAATTATTTCTGTCAAAACGTAATGGTAGTCTAACAGAGGCACAATACTGCATTATTTTATCGTGTACTACTTATTAATTAAATGGTTTACCCCAAGCTTTTCCTCATGTATTTACCTGTATTTCAAGACCTTAGCCCCTCAAGTTTTCTTTTTTTATTTAATCATGAAGTCATATATATATATATATGATCATATATATATATATACATATATGTATATGTATATGTATACATATATGTATACGTATATGCATGTGTGTGTGTGTGTGTATATATATATATATATATATGTAAAACCTTCCTGAAAACTCCAGAGGAATATTCTCACATATCCACTTAAAATGTAGATTTTCAATTAAATAATTCAGTCAAATCAAATTTCCTTACAGCAGTGCTGTAAATAATTTGTCATTAATTTCTATTTCCCTGCCAGACCATATTTTTCAGACTAAGCTGTTCTATCTGAAAGAGGATTTGTAAAAAAAAGACATAGCACCTCAGAAGGAAACAAAATAAAGTTTAGATACACGAATGTTGCCTCACCATTTCTGGACTCAGCAAAAAATCCAAATTGATTTTGCTCAAACAGATATAAAAGGTAGGGTTTTTTCACAGGATCTTGAGATTCTTAGAGAATATACACAGCAATCAAATAAAAATACTGCTAAAAATATTGTGTCCTTCTTCCATATCATTAAAACAACCTCACTCTACCCTGCAGGCTATAAAGGAAGGATTTAGTCAAATGAATCTTTCTATTTATTGCAGCCATCATTTGCCGCTATGATTACTTTC
Source organism: Eulacestoma nigropectus (assembly GCA_013397775.1). Lineage (NCBI taxonomy): Eukaryota > Metazoa > Chordata > Aves > Passeriformes > Eulacestoma > Eulacestoma nigropectus. Next base: position 624,029 of record VZTE01005578.1, read on the forward strand.
CTCCTGCTTCTTAAACTAGTAGTTTTACTTTCTCAATTTGGCCTTCTAGCTGTTGAAAATATAACACAAATAAACTAGATAACAAGCAAGCTAGAAAAATAATGCACCCAAACTGAGATGGAACACAAAAGTTGCAACAGAAACATAGCTGGCAAGACTCAAAAAGCTCTGACAATACATTTTATTGGAGGCAGGGAGGGAAAATGTTCCTTTTCCATCCCTTTCAAGAAAATGCAAATTTTAATGTACTGAGTTGCAATGGAGTACAAAACTTCAATAAATTATAGTTTCCCGTGAATTTGATCTATTCAGAAGATAACTGATATAAATTGATTTTGCAGGTGGTTGTTTACTGGTGGATGATTTTTTGTTGTCATATCTAGAATATCTCAGTCTCAGAGAAAACTGTTGTTTCTGTTCTATGACCAATCTTTATCCTTTAAGATGCACTACTGCTCTCCCACATAAACTGGAGAAACTATAGTTTTCCAGCAAAAAGGAAAAAACCTTTCTCTCTCCTGCCAATTGCAGTCTCCAAATGACAGAGCAATATAGTGGTGGATCTGCAAGCACTCTAAAAAAGGTCTTTTTGGAGGAAGCACGTTACAATTGGGAAAAGACAGACAGGGTATGCTAAGCTCTGGCATTCCCCAAGCACTGATTAACAGTGAACATATGTTACAACAGAAAAAAAGCTTAAGCTACACTAAACCAAGAACTTGTGACAAAAAATAATAACAAAACCTAAAAACCAACAAAAAAACCAACAGCCTCAGGAAGCCAAAAGGAGCTTCTCTGTGGAAATCTTGCCCTAACACTCAGGTGGCTCCTCTTCCCACTATGTCATGAAAGCTACTCCTTTGACCTTAACAGAAGCAGTTCAAGACAGACCCCATGGAAATTTTCTTTCATTTAAATTATGAGTATTTAAATAACACTACTACTCTTCAAGATATAAGTAAATATAGCAGTTTCCCTCAATATATTTTGCTGCCACATTTAGTGGATTGAGATAAGTTTTTTGTGGGGCTTAGTGAAGTTTACACTTGAGGAAATCATGTCATATTATCATGATATAATTAGAAATCAGTACAGTTACTTCATTTATGTTTACATCTGCAATGGAGTACAATGTAGCCATATTTCTGATTCGTTACATCTTCTCCCATCCCCCTCAGGAGCAGAAATCATTTTGCAGGACTTCAATTGCATGGCTCCTCACAAAGACCATAGTTGCAGAGAGATGTAGAAAAACAAGAGTCAGAAGAGACAGAGGACTTCTCCACAATAGTATTAATTTTGAGACTGCTAAGTGTAGGAATCAATTGCATTTATGCAACTTTCAAGAGAAAATTATTTTTTTCTTTATGATTCCTTGAGAAATTATGTATTTTATATATATATGTGCATATATAACTCTCTATATAGATATATATACACTATATAAATTATACAAACATATTGAAATACTTTGAGCAAATGCATTCATATAATCCTCTACCTCAGGAATGTCATGACGGCAAGTTTTGATAGGAACATTGGCAAATTATGTATTTCCTTAATAAAATTCATCAGATCAGTGCTTTACATGCAAAGATCCCCAATGCTTAGACAGTGACAGATTAACACAAAGCTAAGACAAATACCATGGTTAGTATTATTTGTACTTGTACTGTGAAGATTTCTAACCACTTGCTGTGAATAAAGGTCATTTGGGTTTTCAGCAGAATAACTTTCAAAATTTTAAAATGTGTTTTTTCACAGAACAGTTACAGTGTTCAGATTTTATACGGCTCTTTTTTTCCTTTAAATTTCATAGAATCATATAATTGCTAAGGTTGGAAAAGGTCTCCAAGATCATCAAGCCCAACCTTCAACCAAATACCGCCATGTCAAAAAAAACATGTCACTAAGTGCCACATCCAGTCTTTTCTTGAACACCTCCAAGGATGGTGACTCCACCATTTCCCTGGGCAGCCCATTCCAATGCTTGACCACTCCTTCAGTGAAAAAAGCCTTCCTGATGTTCAAAATCTAGCCTGAACCTCCCCTGGCATACAGCCTGAGACTGACCTCTTGTCCTCTCACTGATTGCCTGGGAGAAGAGACCAATCCCCAACTGGCTACGCCCTCCTTTTAGGCAATTGTAGAGAGTGATAAGGTCTCCCCTGAGTCTCCTTTTCTCCAGGCTAAACACCCCCAGCTCCCTCAGCTGCTCCTCACAGGATTTGTGCTCCAGACTGTTACGATCCAGTTTAAGCCCAAAAGAGCAAAGAAAACTAAGTCTCTGTGCATAAACTGGAGAGAACTTAGAAGGTTCAAAATACTCCCAAAAACAAGATTAAAACCAAATGAGGTTAGATGTTGGTGCCAAAAAATTGATGTATTTTTTTTAATAGTAAAAGAGGCAAAGAGAAGGGAAGAGAAAAGTAGAGAAAAGTTAGAAAAAGCCAAGGTTACTTCAAAAAAAAAGCGTAGGATAGGTCACCACCACACTGTGCTACCTTTAGTGCTGCCAAGATGGGGTGGGGGGAGTGGAGCAGGTTTTGCCCTTTTTTTCTGTTGTTTGAAGCGTCTGCCTCCTCCGATCTCAGGAGCGGTGCCCGGTCGATGCAGCCGAACCCGGGCCCACTCGCGGTGCTCTCGCACGGGACGCAGGAGCAGGGTAGGGGTTCCACAGCTCACTCGTGACTCCGGTCCAGGAGTGCAGGATCAGGGGAGTTCTCCTCAGGCGGGCAGCGTCAGCTCTGGGAGGCCTCAGGGTGTCTCGCGGCAGGCAATGGTGGTGGTGGGGGAGGGAAAGGCAAAGGTCAGGGACTCTGCTCCTCCCTTTTCCCTCCACAGCTTGCACCAGTTTCGCCTTTTCATGGGCCTCAAGGCAGGCTACCCATGGTCCATGATGAGGCATTTTTGAAGCTTTAGAGGTGTTGAGCAGTCATAATGATGAAGCATTTTTTGGAGCCTTTCTCTTATTATTAGGCTCTTACACAGAGCCTTCACCAGCTCCATTGCCCTTTCTCTGGACATACTCCAGCACCTCAAAGTCCTTCCTTAAGTGAGGGGCCCAGAACTGGACACAGTACCCGAGATGTGGCCTCATCAGTATCCAGTACAGGGAGACTGTCACTGCCCTGGTCCTGTTGGCCACACTGTTGCTGATACAGGCCAGGATGCCCTTGGCCTTCTGGGACACCTGTGCATCCACTGGCTCATGTTCCGCTTCTGTTGGCCAGCACCCCCAGCTTCTTTTCCATCAGTGTCTTTACAGTCCCCTTTTCTCAAGCCTTTAGCACTCTCTGGGATTCTTGTGGCATGAACTTCTGATAGAGCACCTCACCTTGTTGAATCTCACCCAATTGGCCTTGGCCTATCTATCCAGCCTGTCCACATCCCTCTGCAGAGCCTTCCTACCCTCCAGCAGATCAGCACTTCCACTTCTGTCATCTGCAAACTTACTCAGGGGACACTCAAACCCCTCATCCAGATCACTGATAAAGATAATAAGCAGGCACAGCCCCAACACTGAGCCATGGGGAACACCACTGCTGACCAACCTTCAGCTGGATGTAACTCCATTCACCTCCACTCTCTGAGCCTGGCCATCCAGCCAGTTTCTAACCCAGGGCAGAGTACCTTTGTCCAAGCCACAAGCTGCCAATAGGACTTGACCTGCTTTCAAAAAATCCCATGTTCCTCGGATATCCTCTAAATACAGACTTTTCTCATCTCCCTAATAAAGTGCTTCAGTAAAGGAAATTTTGTAGTGTAATATATTATTGAACACACTAATAAAAATCCAAGCAAATCTCTGCAGTTTTAATTTTCTAATCAATGTTTCTTGCCTAGAAAACCATTTATAATATAAAGATTAATCCATAAAAGAAAAGCTTAAGATGTTCTTATCTATATACATTATGCTTAAAATCCAAGCTGCATGTACTAAAGTAGCATAGAGTTTCCAGCTAGTCATCTAAAAGAAAATAGTGCAGATTCTTGTCACAGTGTACAATATTAATTGTCTTATTTTCTGTAAGTATTTCAATCTGGGAAAAAAGTTTTCTTCCTGTCCAAATAGGGGTCAGTGGGAGGTGAAGTTATGCAAGCTACTCGTCAGTTATTTTTAGGGGGACTGTGACAATTGTAATACAAAAAAGGCAGAAGTATGTTGATTTAGTCTTTTAGTAATACTAATAAAGAATTTTACCAATGGTCTCTTTCTGTTGAGAGAGAGAAAGCAAGCCTATTTCCATGCACCAAGTTATATGGTATTCATAATATTTCTCATCCATTCACACATCACAAAACAAAGGAATAAAAGGCCTGGCATATCATACAGGCATAAAAGAATACACTGTGATGAAACTGTAGCTGACAATTTTTGACACCACTAACTCCACACAGACAGCACAAAGATGAAAAAATCATGACAGGAAATAGGCATAAGGATATATGATACTGTGCCTTGAAAAAATAGCTGTTTAAAAATTAAAAGGACAGGATCCTTATATTTCTTTCATATTACCAAACAGTGATCAAACTTCCATGATACCTTTGCAAGAAAAAAAAAGCAATACACATTGCTCCTACTATAAAGAAAATGGAATTGTCTCTATTTGAGCTCTTTTCTTACATTCATCTATAATTTCCTGCATTTTAAAACTCCTTTTGCTTTGCAAGTCATTCATGGAACATGTATTTTATAAGAAAGATGTTTTTCGAAGGAACTAAAGGATGTAAATTTCTTTAGTCATTTACCACAATTATTGAATAAACTTAAGTTGACTAAAAGTGTTTCTGCATTTGACAGATGCTTAGTCTCTACTCAAATGTTCACTTATCTTTCATATCATACAAAAGCAAAAGGACATCAAACAAAGTCTAACTATATGACAGAGGTTTTTTTCCTCCAGAAGGTTGGTTAGCAAAGTTGCAGCTCCTGCGATCAGACAAAAATCTAATAACCCTAGAAATAAATAATAACTCTCAAATAAATCTACAACCTTGGAAGTGTCCACAGAAATAAAACCTTTTAGTACAATAAAAGATAAAATATGAAAATAACTGTCACTGTTCTGTAGAGTATTATCACTGATGACTTATATCCAGAAAAATATTTCAAGACCAAGAATATTTCACAATTATGATTTTGAATGAATTTCACATCATAAATTCATGTGAAAACTGATATCTACATTACCAACAATATGTACTGCTGAATCTGTTGACTTTTAATATGTGTAAAGACATATAGGTATACACAATTACGCCTCCGCGTCGGGTTGAAAACCTTCCTACTTTGGAACATCAGCACGTTTTTACAGTGAAGGCTATGTAGACTGAATTAGCTTTAACCTCAGTATCTGGAGGAAGGACAACCACACAGACAGAGAAATAAAGGTTGTAAAAACTTCCTCAGGAGGTGAAAACAGTTTTTGTCTCCATGGAACTTCAGACATAATATTTCAAATATCAAGCCTAGCAATAGAAGGACAGCCTTATGTGGTTCTTTCAAAAGCCAGTTCACACACAGGTTTCTCAGAAAAAAGTGCTATGCACTAATTGTTTAATTTTGCTGACTTGTAGCATCTAATTGTGCTTGTGAAAAGCAAAGAGAACTGAAATGGTATACAGGAGTTCTTTCCTTATTTTCAACTTCCTTCATGTCTTCTGCTGACTTTATAAACTCTGAAAACCTTTTTTCAAAACTGCTTGGTGTGAACACAAAGCTTGATTAAACCAGAATTGCTTAAATGTTTGAAAAGCTGAGAGCTCATTCCAAAACAGGAGTAACACCAACAGTTTCTTTGCAAAGGTGTCTACTATCCAGCATGGTGTAATAATAATCTTGGTCACAATACCTGCTACTCCAGAAGGCCTGGTACATATTGAAACTCTGATTGGTTTCATAAATTAGATATTTTGTCTTGGCTTTGATATTTCAGCCTCATAATGAAAGACTGGCAATTACAGTTTCTAGACCATGCTTGTAGGCAGAAGCAAGTCATTACAATAGGTTAGCAGAAATATGAACCAAATATACGATAGCAGAATGCAAGTAAATACAGCTACACCATTTTCACTCTTATTGTTTTTATAGCATAGTTTTTTATAGTTTGTTGTTATAGTAAAATATGATAGCTTTAATTGAAAAAAAAAAAAAGACAGAATTTCTACATTGAGAAGATTCAAGAAGAAATAAAAAGCCAAAACATAAAAAGAGGAAAACCTGACATTTTTATGAAGAGCAGTGCGTGAGGAGAACAACAAGCCTTCCTTGAACACACATTTCCATGCCTTGCTACAGACATGTTTTTCTACCTCTCATCCTTCACATTAGAAATTATAAATTTCAATCAATTTTACACAAATGGATAAAAAAATATGTCGCTTGCCTGCTGCAGGACCACCCCACTGCCTGCCCTGGTGAAGCACCTTCAAAAGAGAGAAGCCTCACTTGAATAAATTTCTAGCTATAAACTGAACAGGATTGACACTTAGTGGGTGGGATGTTTCCTTGCAATACAGGAAGATCCCAGCTTAAGGTGATCCTATGTGAATCTGTTGCAGTATTAGTTTTCCACCTTTGACTGTAAAGAAAAATTGATAATGACTTGCTAAATTTCTTATTCTGGCTGTATGAGAATTCTCAAAAGTCCCTGAAAAATCTGTACTCTCTTCTTAAATCTCCAGTATTAACACAATTACTGCCTTTTACTGCAGCTTTTTGTTATAATCATAGTCAAATTTCTTTTTGAAGAGTTGATTAAATTAATCGATATTCTAGACTAACAGTATCTTTAATGATATTTTAAGATCGTGTTTCTCATGAAATGCTGTGGAAAAGGTTTTCTCTTGGACATACTATGGAATCACTTTGGGACAACAGAAAAAACATCAATGGAAAAGCAGCAAAAGGGTCACTGAGGTTGACAAGACAACTTAAACTCTTATACTCAGCTGTACCTTCCAGCAAGGATGTGTCTCATCTTCTCAACTTTTCAGTATGTATATCAGTTAATGAAGTAGACACAATATGCTTTTGGCAGGCTTGGGTCCTGGAAAGCAAAGGAAAAATGCTAAGAGAACTTGTGCTTGTGATCCCTGTCACTATTAAACTCTGTTCAATATCTCTGGGGAACGTAAGAGAACTGTTGACTGAGCACTGCAGAAAATAGGCTGACATCTCATGTTGTAAGGTACATTCTAAAAGGATTCTTCAAACATAAAGCAAAGAACCATCCACTGACATCTGTGATCCTCTATGACTAATTGAAAAACAGCCAGAGAGGTGCAAGAGCTTGTATTTTCAGCTAGATGTATTCCAGCTAGATGCATTCAATACTGCTCATAAAACCAGTGTTCTGACTGATGTTTTCTAACGTCAAACTGATCTCCCTGGAGTTTTCTGTTAATGGCACACAATGAACACAATTGTCCCTACTGCAACTGAAATAATCAAGTGTATTCATGGGGTTAAAAGACCAGCAAGCCTGGTAAATCTGTTCCTTGACTACCTGGACGGAACACAACAGATGTGCAATGAATAGACAAGGCAGAGAAGAGAAATGGAGCATTGGTAATATGTTGGCGGCGGGGGGGATGGAAATTGTCCGGATTTCTCTTCTCAAAAACTGAAATTCTGGTGTCCTCTCTTGAAACATTATCTGGGGACTGTGAACTGTGATTCCCAGCCATATCTCATTATCGATAAAGATATGCAGCTCGTTGTCACTGAGGACTGACAATTTGGGAACACAGCACAACAGAAGAGAATATAATCACAAGTGACACTTTCAGCTACGAGGAAAGAGCCACTCTGCACTTCCCATTTTTCAGGAAAAAACCCCAGTGACACTAGAAATATGCAGATATCATGAGCAAAAAAAAATTTATAATAAATTCTCTTTTAATTACAGTATAATTCTCAGCTGACTGTAAGTTAAAATTTTAGATCAGCACCCTATTTTGTACCTTATCATTTCATTCTAAAGGCTTTAGAGAAATTCAGCTTTGCACGCCAGACACCTCAATACACATAAATACACCATTTGCTGCAAAACATTCCCAGCTGTTGGAAAAAATTTTTGCCTAAAACTGAAAAGTCCTGAATATTGCTATTTAGCAAATAGTTTGGAATTGCTATAGAATTGCATTGCTATTTAAATGCATATTATAAGCACTTTTTTAGAGGTGTCAAGCAGCTATATACCAAGGAATTTTTCGGTCTTCTGGTACTTGACACAAATTTTGAAAGCAGCCTTCACAAATAAGCCTCTGAGATGTATAATGTAATTCTTTAAAAAACTGCCTCTCTAAATCTTTATGTGGCAGAAGGAGGAAACTAAACACAACAGGAGCTAACTGGTTAGTTACTTCCCCCCATTTAAAAAAAAAAAAAAGGAAAAGGCTGTATCTGTTCTAAAGAGAAATAAAAACAGACTTTTCTCAGCACTGGTACACATTAAAACACTGGTGGCCAGTGAGGCAAAGGTGTCAGCCTACTTGGCTTAGTTATAACCACAGAGTAAAAAGATGCACTGACAATATATATTACAGTTCGAAATGACACTTTCAGGACAAAAGCCAATGCTTTGCTGGAGGCAATATCTTATAATTTCCAGCAAATGAACACATGATTAGAGCAGAATAAATGAGAGTCATCCATTGCCTCCATAGTTGTGGAATGACATAATTACAACCAATTAAGGGAAGGGCATGCAATAGTCAAACAGAGCTTTCTCAGCAGCCTGGCCCAGATTATGGAAACGGGACATCACCATTGCCAGACGGTCTCCAGGTGAAATACACTTCTCTGATCCTGTCTTCTGTAGTACAGCAAATATTTAATTGTTACTACAGATAGAAATAAATACACTTTTTAGCTTTATTCAAGGATACTAAGGTGTCATAGTAACATGAGCAATGCAAGAATTGTAGGAACAGAAAATAACCCTATGGGAACTACAGTTATTTTGGCACTATTTTTCATAAATGATATTGGTATTGGCAAACAAGGTAATATTTCTGCATGCAAATAAGTGCATAATGCAAGATGTAAGGTGCATTTTCCAGCCTCTTCAAAATAATAATAAATTTTAGAAAAAAAATAAAATTATTTATACAAGTTTTTTTTCAGGTTGATGTACTAAACTAATACGTAGCTAGCTCTTCTCATGCACTCGTCATCAATGGATTGATACATAGTTCTTTCCATTTAACAAAATAATACATGCAATTAATAAATGTAAATTGCAAGATTGTATAAATCTTGCTTTGGATGTAAGAGAAGGTTTTAACCAGTTTTAGAGGTAAACATAGTTGGTGTACCTCTTCTGCATCAAGATTACACAAAAATTGGGGTAGTATTTGACCAGGAGAGTTTTGCACAGTGAGAACATGGCACTGAACACAGACACATTTCAAGTCTCACTCCAAGTTTGTGATAGGTGGATTTGTCGCAGTATCTCATGAAAAAAAGCTAATTAAGAGTGTACTGAGATGTAGAGAATGAACATATAAACAATACCCAAGCATTAACATGAGTCATAAAGGTGTAATAAAAACTTTCATTAATAAAGAAAAAAAATAAGGAGTATGTCATATGGAGCATGTCTAATGAAATATTCAGAAATTAAGACTATTCTGTCTATGAAATAGACAGAGTCTGCATTTATACTTGTATCATGGATCTTACAGCAGATAAAGGAAACTTAGAAACGTAAGCTTTTATGGTATTTCTATTAATTATCGTTAAAAATCCAGTTAAGAACAAGAACATAACAGAATATTCTGAACGGTAGAAGCAAGGGTTGTCACTGAGGCTCTTTAGCATATGTTAGAAAGCCTTACAGTTGAATGTTAGAAGACATGAATGATGAATATTAGAAGACATGAAAGAACTACTGTTCTTTAGATTCAGACTTGGGAAAAAAAGGAGTAGAAAAATAACTGCATAAACAAAACCTTGGTAAAATCATGCTTTCAATATTTTACTGTCAGACTTCTGATAGTAAGAAATAAATAAAGAGACAGTAGTTTGGAACACAAAAACAATCATTGAAGCAAAGCTAAGGACAGAAGCAGGGCATTGTAGACTGCTGAGGCCTCCCTGGCCACCGTATCACTAAGCAGAGAATCATGGAATTTGATTGGGTTTGGGTTGGAAGAGACCTTAAACACCATAGCATTCCAATTGTCATGCCATGGATAGAGACATCTTTCACTAGACCAGGTTGCTCAGAGTGCCATCCAGTCTGGCCTTGAACTTTTGTCACATTCTTAAAGAAACTAAAAGTAGAAGGACATCCTGAAAGAAAATTCTTCCTTGTATGAAACTCAATGCCCTAGGTTACAATGTAAGATGTGCCCAAAAGTATGTATTCTATCACCATCTTCATAAGCTGCTAAAAAACTGGTGGGGCAGTGTTCCTCACCTCCGCCATCACTCATGTCATATATGATCATCATGACTGATCTTTTGCATAATTATTTTTGTCCCACCTGTGATGAAGATTAAGTTTATATGTTATGTTAATCAC
>VZTE01005578.1:635511-710296 GCA_013397775.1 Eulacestoma nigropectus
GGCCAGCTGTTGAAACCAGGTGGGGCAGTGTTCCTTATCTCTCCCATGACACATCCTCCCTCCAGGGGGATATCTTCTGTTAATGGGCCCATCAATGCCTTGCCTCATGACTCACCATCCCATTGTGAGATGCTCCGCCCAGGAGGAGGAACTAAGCGTTCCCATCTGTATATCCTCGGAGGTTTGGAACGCCACAGTCTGCCCTTACCTACTGGGTTCCCAGAGGACAAGAGCTACACAGCCACCACTGGACCTTCTGAGGAAGACCAGACCCCTTGACAAGATCACTGCCTCAACAGAACCATCACTCCAGCAGACTGCAGGCACCGTTTAATTGGACTGCTACCAACACCCTGACCGACAGGGTGTCAGGTTGTATTCTGACTCTGCCAGTGGTTTTCTTTTTGCACTATTGCATTTCTTTTATTTTTCCTATTAAATTGTATTACTGACTTGGAGTCTCTCACTGGTTTGCTTTCAAACCAGTACACTCAATTATCAGATAACGAATAAATTTAGGTGTTCTAGGTGTGTAATATTGAACAACACAAGTCGCTAAAATATAAGAAAAGTATTTGTGACATGGTTAATTGGGAAGAAAATTACTTCATCATTCAACATTCCTGCAATGAGTTTTGGCAGCAAAGCGCAAAAAATTATGCAGGAAATATAAAGGGAAATCAAATTATGGCTTCATTGCAGGCTGTCAATATTCAGCTCCCAATTTTTATTGCAAGGAAACCAAAGAAGTTTTGCTTATCACAGGATCATAGAATGTTAAGGGCTTGTAATGGATCCTAAAGATCATCTAATCCCAACCCCCCACTGACATGGGCAGGGACACCTTCCACTAGATCCCATCCAACCTTGCCTTGAACACTTGCAGGGCTGGGGCATCCACGGGTCCTCTGGGCATCCTGTGCCAGTGCCTTACCACCCTCACAGTAAAGAATTTCTTTCCAATACGTAACTGTGGGAAATAAGAACTCTTATTTTAATTTAAAAAAATTGAAGAAAAATAATTTGGAAAAATAACAGTATCCGAATTCTTAATTTTAAAACAATGTAAAAACCCCGAGAGTGCAGGATTGGAGACTCTTGGTGTCAAACTGGGTCTGTGCCCATGGCAGAAATCTTCAGCGCTGGATTTACCTCAGCTAATCTGAGGCAAAATTCTCTTAAAATAAAAAAAAAAGGTCTCTGAACAAAGATAGGCCTAAGGCCCCTCCCCCCCCTTTACCCTGCGCTGGAGCAGCTGCAGGGAGGTGTGTTCAGCAGCTTGGCCTCATGGAGGAGAGAGAGGGGGAGGGCCTCTGGGATCCTACTTTTATACCCTCTTGGCTCTTCCCAGAATTCCCCACTCTCCTGCCCCATGGCCCAAGATGATTGGTGAATTTCAAGGTACATCACAAGTTCCTTTCACCAATGGATCATTTGCTAGGGAGGGACATTGGTTCACAGAGATGAGGTGTTTAACAATTTAACTATCTTAACAACTTTAATAACTATTAACTTGGTTATAAGATGATTTTTATATGCAAAAGCCAATTACCTAATTTCATATATGACAGTAACCGAAACACAACTTGAACAAATGGAAAACCAAGAAATGTTTTTACTGGGGCTTTAGCTTTGAGGTTCCATGAGTTAGTTTGTTTCAAAATTTTCTCCTATTACATTTTTTCCATTTAGCTCTTTGTGTTAGCCCCAGCTCTGGTATTTTGTATTTTCTTTACAAACCTAACTGTAATGCATTTTTTTTATATTGGCCCTATTTCTGTCTCTCTGTTCCTCTGCAAGTACTACAGCTGTCAAAACCAGCCAAATTAATAATTGCTAGCATTGTTATGACATACAGTGTAAACCAAAGCTGCAGGCATGCAAGCCACTGGCCAAAATGGTTACTACTATTATTTTTAGGCCTGCATTCAGCAGTTTTATTCTGAATCAACTTTCTGGCTGGCTTTGTTTTAACATGGACAGCATCGGTTCATCACACATTTGGACTGTATCATCTTTCAATATATTTTTCCCTGTTGAGGCTTGTAAACAGTGATAATCCTACAGGTAAATTAGATGGGTAAGGAGTTACTTCTATAACTCATTAGCTTAAATAAATGTAAAGGAATTATCAAGCTGATGTCATTAATACCGTAAAAGTCACTGTATTGTTATGAATTTCAGAGAAAAGTGTTTCAGAGAAAAGACAAAATTTAAAAAACTGTCCTGTTTCTTACCAGTCTTTTCTTGATAGCTTAAATACATGTGTAAGTAGCTAAGAGAAACCATAGATCTTCCAGTTTGGCAAATCCTAAATTTACATCTGTCTAGTTCAACACCTTTTCCAACAAATTATTTGGACCCACCCTTATCATCACTGTCAGAATCCAGATGAAAAACCATTATGTACCTAGAAGAGTTAAGAACTTCAGAAGTGAAAGCTGTCACACACACATCCTACCCCATGTCATGTAAACAAGTAATTTTTAATATACACCAGCATACTGACATGGCTTAAAGTTCTGCTGAATATCACAGAATCACAGAATTGCTGAAATTGGAAGGGACCTCCAGAGCTCATCTAGTCCAATCCACTTGCAAAAGCAGAACCACCTGGAGCCAGTTGCCCAAGACCATCTGAAGACAGCTTTTGGATGTCTCTCACATTCAATAAATATTTCGCGATGTTCAGAGGGAACTTTATGCATTTTGGTTTATGTCCATTGCCTCTTGTCCCATGACTGGGAACAATCAGAAGGATCCTGGCTCCATCTTCTTTGTAACCTCCCTTCTGGAATTTACATACATAAATAAAACCCTCCCTGAGTATTCTCTTCTCTAGGTGAAACAATCCCAGATCTCTCATTGGAGAGATACTTCAGGCCCTTCATCATCTTCATGGCCCTTCATTGGACTTTGAAACTGGTCCAATTAAATTTCTTTCCAGCTGGGTGGCCTCCAGCATATACTGGTGCCTGGAGTTGTTTCTCCCCAGATGCAAGACGTTACATTTCCCCTTGTTGAACTTTATGATGTTCCGGTTCTCCCACTCCTCCAGCCTGTTGAGCTACATCTGGAAGACAGCATGACCCCTTGGTGATTCATCCACTCTTTCCAGTTTTATGTCTGATACAAACTTATTGATAGTACACTCTGCAACGTCGTCCGAATCATTAATGAAGATGTTAAAGAGGATTGGATCCAGGAATGTGCCTTGGAGTACACCACTAGTTTAATCAAAGCTGGTTAGTTGGTCAAGCATGACTTTCATTTGCTGAATTTCCTTGTCCAATAAGTGTCTGGAAATGGTTTCCAGGATTAGATGCTCCCTCACCTTTCTAGGATGGAGGTGAGGACGGCTTTCTTGTAGTTCCTTGGGTCATCTTCCTTTCCTCCTGAAAGTAGGATTCACCGTGATGAATCAGAGATTATCAAATGAGCTTGCAATCACATCTGTTATTATATCCTATCAGGGTCCTTGGGCTTATGTATATAGCATTTGCTTAATTATTCCCTGACCTGATCCTCTTCTATCAAGAGTACATCTTCTTTGCCCCAGCCTATCCCTCTGGTCTCTGGAACCCAGTATTTCTGAGGGCTGGGAAGCAAAGAAGGCATTGAGTACTGTCGCTGACCGCTTGACCGCCCGGTACCCAAGCAGGCGACTTCTCAGAGGTGACTCGTCAGCGTGCAAGTGAAAGCGGCAGCTTGAGTGCAGCTTCTCAGTCTGCCTATGGGCTCACAGTGGAGCTGGCAGCAGTCGTTGTTATTGTAGGCGAAGGTAAAAGAGGAGAGAGGGACTCTTTGTTGCAGCAGTCCAAGTCTTTATTCCCCACCCTGAGGGACGAGAGAACCAAGTAGCAAGGAGGGAGGGCAACAAAAGAGCCCAAAGTAGTGGTTACAGGGGATTTTATACAGCCAGGGAAAAGGGGAGGAACAAGGGGATAAACCAATGGGAAAATGACATAGGGTGACAGTTAACCAATGGTAAGGGGATAAGGGAGGAACAAATTTGAATGACCCAATGGGGAACCGAACTATACAGAAGCTTCCAGAACTTATTAACATAAACATGAGCAAAGGGGAGGAGAGTTCGCGGAGTGGCATCTCTAGGGCATGGTTTGATCTTCAGAACCGCCCTCCTCGTCACTGTCTTGGGCAGGAAAGTCCACCCACTGGATGCCTTGCTGGATCTTCATCCCAAAGGTGGACTGGGCCACCGCAACAGAGTACCTCAGAATTTTCTGTCTTGCATAACCAAGTTCCCCAATCTCATGGAGCAATGGGCCCACATTTTCCCTAGTCTTGTTTTTATCACCTGTGTACTTACAGAAGCCTTTCTTGTCTTTGGATCTCTTAAAAAGATTTAATTCCATTCAGGTTTTAGCTTGTCTAATGTCATCCCTGGATATCTGGACTTGGGTAGGAACATTTTTTCACACATGCAGCCTTCCTTCATTTTTACCTTACTTCCTGCTCATTGGGATGGACTGCACTTAAGCTTGGAGAAGGTGATGCTTGAATACCAACCAACTTTCTTGGGCCTTCTTTCCCTCTAGGGACTTATTAAAAAGGATTTCTCCAAGTCTTTGAAGATGTCAAAGTCCATCTTTGCCTTGTTCTTTATTGGAAAGATGGTTCGTCTTCAGGACAACTTTCTTTCTGGATTGGTAGATAGTGCCAGGGAGCAGATTGGTCTCCCTGTTATCCAGGAGAAGGCAGTCAGGGAACTGCTGAGCCGCTTGGATGTTCATAAATCTATGGGACCAGATGGGATCCATCCCAGGGTGATGAAGGAGCTGGCAGATGAGCTTGCGAAGACACTCTCCATCATTTGCCAACAGTCCTGGCTCACTGGTGAGGTTCCAGATGACTGGAAGCTGGCCAATGTGATGCCCATTCATAAAAAGGGTAGGAAGGAGGATCCTGGAAATTACAGGCCAGTCAGCCTGACCTCAGTACCCGGTAAGGTTATGGAACAGTTTATACTGAGTGCCATCATGCAGCACCCGGCAGGATGGCCGGGGGATCAGACCCAGCCAGCGTGGGTTTAGGAGGGGTAGGTCATGTTTGACCAACCTGGTCTCCTTTGATGGCCCGGTGACCCACCTGGTGGATGCAGGAAAGGCTGTGGATGTTGTCTATTTAGACTTCAGCAAGGCCTTTGATGCTGTCTCCCGTAGCATGCTCCTGGAAAAGCTGGCAGCCCGTGGCTTGGACAGGAGCGCCTTCGCTGGGTTAAGATGCATCCAGACCTGGATGGCCAGGCCCAGAGAGTGGTGGTGAACGCTGCTGCATCCAGCTGGTGACCAGTGACTAGTGGTGTTCCTCAGGGGTCTGTGCTGGGACCAGCTCTGTTCAATATTTTTATTGATGACATGGATGAGGGTATTGAGTCTTTCATTAGTAAATTTGCAGACGACACTAAGATGGGAGCGTGTATCGATCTGTTGGAAGGCAGGAAGGCTCTGCAAAAAGACCTGGAACAGTTGGATGGATGGGCAGAGTCCAAGAAGATGAAGTTCAGTAAGTCCAGGTGCCGAGTCCTGCATTTTGACCACGATAAACCCCTGCAGCACTCTAAGCTGGGGACAGAGTGGCTGGACAGTGCCCAGGCAGAAAGGGACCTGGGGGTACTGGTTGACAGCCGACTGAACACGAGCCAGCAGTGTGCCTTGGTAGCCAAGAAGGCCAGTGGCATCCTGGCCTGTATCAGGAATAGCGTGGCCAGCAGGACCAGGGAAGTCATTCTTCCCCTGTACTTGGCACTGGTGAGGCCGCACCTCGAGTGCTGTGTCCAGTTCTGGGCCCCTCAGTTCAGGAAGGACGTTGAGACGCTTGAGCGTGTCCAGAGGAAGGCGACAAGTCTGGTGAAGGGCTTGGAACACAAGCCCTATGAGGAACGACTGAGGGAGCTGGGGTTGTTTAGCCTGGAGAAAAGGAGACTCAGAGGTGACCTTATCACTCTCTACAACTTTCTGAAAGGTTGTAGTCAGGTGGGGGTTGGTCTCTTTTTCCAGGCAACAACTGACAGAACAAGAGGACACAGTCTCAAGCTGCACCAAGGAAAATATAGGTTGGATATCAGGAAAATTTTTTACAGAAAGAGTGATAAAGTACTGGAATGGTCTACCCGGGGAGGTGGTAGAGTCACCAACCCTGGATGTGTTAAAAAGAGATTGGATGTAGCGTTCAGTGCTGTGGTTTAGTTGAGGTACTGGGGCATGGGTTGGACTAGATGATCTTGAAGATCTCTTCCAACCTAGTCATTCTGTGATTCTGTGATTCATTTCCTGAGGTCCAGGCTTGTGAGCTTTCTTGTCATCCTTCTCCCTTCCCCCAGAATCTGGAGCTTGCCCTTCACTCAGCACATGTAACTGCAGCAAAGGCTGCCTCTGGTGTTTACATACTCCTTGCTGGGGAATTTGTAGTCCAGTGCAGCATCTGTCCTTGCTGACTTCTCTATCACTTGGCAGAGGAAGTTATCATCTACGTACTGCAGGAACCTTCTGGGTTGTTTATGTGCTGATATGTTGTCCTTCCAACAATATCAAGGTATATATATCAATATATCAAGGTAGTTGAAGACACCCATGAAGATGAGGACATTCAAATCTGAGGTCTGTATACAGTCTGAACTACTTATTCTTCATAGTCAGGCGGCCTATTGTAGACACCCGCTATAATGCTACCTTTGCCTAATCCTAACACATAAAATATCCATTTGCTCCTCATCCACCACACAGGCAGATTTCTAAGACCTTAAGCTGCTATGTCACATAAAAGAAACTCATCTCCTCATCCCACTTTTCCTGTCCTTCTGAAAGAGCCTGTATCACTCCTTAGCAACACTCCAGTCTTGGGGGCCAGCTCATTATGATTCCATCGTCCCAACAAGAATATAGTCCTGCCACTGCAATATATGTGAACACACACATAAATATTTGTAATAGGAATGCTCTTCACTTTTGATTTTCCAATGTCATTGCTGTTCATCTCATGACTCCCTCTGGAAGCCCTGTCAGGTAAGACTTATCTCAAACAGATTCCCTCCTTTCCTGTCTCTGATGGGAGAGAATAGCAAGGGAACTACTGGGAAATCAATGCAAGGTGAAACATAAAAAAATATGATTAACTGCTAAGAAATAAATAAACAAAATGGCAAATTCCTCCCCCACACTGCCTCCACCCGAGGTTCAAAACCAACTTAAAGGTAATTCAGAAAATGACTCCCAACTATTCCCAGCAACAAATATCCAGTCAAGAAAATGAGGATGAGACTGCTGATTTGGAAAAGGCACTAGCACAAAACATATGCAGAAGATTTGGGGAACCACTGCTGATCTAGTTAAGAAAGGAATCAGTAAGTATTTTCCTTTCTTGTATTTTTTTCTAGACCTTTAAACATTATATTGTAATGCCTAACAAATGCTTACAGTAAATAATACAATATTACAGTTTGTTCAGTGATGGCAAATATGTTACATACATTGCACAACAAATAAAAAGAAGTAGACAAGTGCATGGCCTATGCATTGTAGAACCTTCTTTAAACATACATACAGCTAGAAACAATAGTGATGTGATTATGCCAATGGGCAGAGATGGCAAAGATTTGATAAGATTTCAGCAGCTAAGTCTGTACTGTACGTTGGACTGCATCCATAACATTTGCTGCAGTTCTGGTCTCAGTTTGCTGGGTGGAGAAAGGTATGTTTGAGATTACCTCCTTTCAGGAAGACATTACCTTAAGACGGAAAGACTCACAGTGCCTCATCATATAGACTTAACTGTGAATATTAATTTCCTGTCTGTGTGTTTCATAAGAAGTTCAGTTTGCCAGAGCAATCCATTTTACACAAAAAAAAATCAGAATTAAGTGTCAAATTGAAAAGATGATGTGCATTTAATCCTTGTATATTGCCACTTTGCAAAGGCATTCACTGAACTGGTGACAAAACCATGACAACTTTCCATTGTAACAACACAACAAGAGCTCCAAGAGCATTAAAACCATGTGTTTGGTTCACAGTTATGTTCTTCACATCTTGAGGAAGCTTCTGGAAGCCGCGTTGCAGTTGTCATTTGACTCAATATTAAGTTTCTGTCCACATGGCCATGAAGGTAATGAGCTGCCATATCCTGAATATTAATACAACTTTCAGTACTTTGGTTAGTAAATATTTTTTCACATTTTTTCCAAAACTGCATATGTAATTTCAGGACAAGTAGTAGATTGTAAGCAACTGTATTTTTCACTCATTATAATTTTACTGCAAAATAGATCTTCCACTTTCAAGTAAATGCTTTAAAATTTAAATCACTTGTAAATCTAGATACAAAGGAAAGGCCTTAAAAATTGTTAGACAATAAAAAAAGGCCTAAAAAATTGTTAGACAATTTGTCATATCCTATAAACTTCAAATCTTTAGAATTGCCAAAAGTGCCAGAAGTATTGAAATGTAAAGTAAGTAAAAAAATACTTAGCTGGAGATGTTGTCTGTGATTTGGAATCAATATTAGTGTTAAATTTCACCAAGAAATTATATTACTTTATTTTGATAGCTGTATTAAGCCCAGAAGCAAATCTCTTTTCTTGCAGGTAATTCATAGAGTATGTCAGAAAACATCTGCTTACAGTGCTGCATTCCTTTGTGTTTCACATCATTCAGAATTTCCTTTTTTCTTTTACCCGTCTGTGAGTTACTCGTGGGACAGATGGAAACCCCAGCTTTAGGTGTACGCCCTTTTCAGGGTCAGGTCTTATTGTAACTCTTTCTCTTTTGAAGGAAACCATCACATGCAGACAAGGAACTGGGAAGGAAATTCCTTTGGAGTAGACATCTTTAATGTTCCTCTAACGCTTGTTGCCCATATGCACTTGATAACTTTCTCCTGTTTAAATATGACAGAAGTTAGTTAACACACCTCTAACGGTGGCTAGTTGATCAACATTTACCTTGAGCAAATTTTAGGCTGCTTGGCAAAAATTAGTTGGGAGTCTAAAACTGATGAGAGCTAAGTACAAGGCGCTGGCATGAGGCTGAGTGTAAGCCATCTCCTTCTACTCTGGTAAATCATAACATGAAGCATTATGTCACTTTCATTCTTAAAGCACTAGATTTTTTAGTGAAGACAAAGATAAAATGTATCCTGTCTTCCTATGTGCCCTGGCGGACCTGCATACTGTGGCTGTGACCTGACTTACTGGGATAAGAGACCAGTTTTATATATCATTTAAAATAATTAGGCATTGAATTAACTTCTGAATAGGTGAAATTGCAATGTCTGCCTTTTCTAGACTAAGAGCTGATAGTACTGCTGGAGGGAGAAAGCCTTTACCAATCCCAGTGGAAATGGCCTTGAACTCAGGAAATCATTAAGTGAAACAGTAAATGGAAATTACTCAGTAGCTGAGCTGCTGAAAAAAGGACATTAAAGAGGAACAGGGATTTTTTTCCTCCTTTTTTTGCCTTGCCTTTTGAGGGTTGCTGAGCAAGAAACTTGGCAAAGACATCAGCAAGGGTCATCCTGAGCTCCTGACTTACCAAATACATTGTCTAGAACAGAGG
Organism: Eulacestoma nigropectus; assembly: GCA_013397775.1. Lineage (NCBI taxonomy): Eukaryota > Metazoa > Chordata > Aves > Passeriformes > Eulacestoma > Eulacestoma nigropectus. The sequence goes on from VZTE01005578.1 coordinate 645,084, forward strand.
AAAACAGAGCATTACATTGGTGTATGTGCATGTATACACATATATGTTCTTTGTTGATAACAGAGACAGACGAGAGAGAACCTTAAAGCCCTAATATAAGAATTCTAGGTAATTTTTCATACTCTGAAGTAAAGTTTCTTCCAAATTTGTTGTATCTTAGCACTATCAGAGTACTTTTCTTTATATATTCTTCTGGAACAAATTTGCTTAACATCAACACAGCCTGACCTGATTTTTTGCCTTTATTAAGATCTGAATCAACCAAGCCTTAAGGTTCACACAAGTAAATTTTCATTTTTACTCTTAGAGATCTGTCCTTCTCTTCTCCTTGGATTTTGGCATGCTTGGATTTTGGGGTTTTTTTGGTTCTTGTTCCCTTTACATCTGATCAAAATCCGTAATTTTGGATGCGAATTATGGGAAGAGATGATTGGAACCATGTCTTGGCTGGCCAAAGCCACCAAGGAAAACACTGGCACCCAGCAAGGAGTTTAGATGTGTGAGAGCAGAAGGAGAACAGAAACTTTTCTGAGTAGTTGCCTTACTGTATTCTGTGATTTCCTTTTTATTGTTAATATGTGTTAGATTTGTCTCCCTTGTAATGTTAATATAAATGTTGTATTTTAGAGTATAATCATTGAATTCAGGATGAGTCCATTAACTTTTCCTTAGCTGAGAATCAATAGATGTAATTATTTTCCAGTGAGACAATTCAGGATGGTATTCATCTAGTGTAAATATTAAAGATGTTGACAAAATGAAATTTTATTTTGTTTGCTTCCAGCAGACATTTTCCTCAAAAACTGGGGTTTTTTTAGGTTTTGGGGGATTTTTATATTGATAAAAATAATTACAGGGTTAAAAAGCCTGAAAAAAAAGACAAACGGAAATATAAAAAATTCACTGCAGTCACTATAAACACTGAGAATATGGTCAAGTGCTGATGGTCTCAGATCACTGATATATTATAACTTTGAAAATATTTTCAAAAGATAGCAATTGCAAAAGAATTTTAATAATGTGTTCCCTATCCTTTAAAAAACTCAGGATATATCTGCAATTTAATGATGGTGCTAGTGAAGCTGTGCAAAATAGGACCAAGTGATTTAGAAAAAGCTTTGCTGTTGCTCTGGTTATTTGTCCCATATGATAAATAAGGTAAATGTATATTTAACTTAACTGTGACACAGCTCTAGAAAAAGCTTAATTTACAGCTCCACAATAGCTATTTTCCTGGGAAAAAATGTCCTTCTTTATCTCGGACATATTTTTTAAGTGATATTTACTCTTCTCCAGTGTGGAAACACCAAGCACAGACACATTCTCATGCTTCTGACCATAAGCTAACACAATGTGTATCCAGAGATCTCTCGCTTTTCTACAGGAGAGAATGTGTAATAAACAGCAAGAAACAGCCAACCAAAGGAGGTTCTCATGATTTTTTTTTCATTTATTGCAGTAATTCTTCATGACTTTGCTGGATTCTGAGACAAATTAATTCACTCACTGTTACTCCTTACAGATTTAAATATTTCTCCCATATGCACTCCAACCAAGCTCAAAATCACCCTAAAAGACTTCATTCTTTTTATATATAATCTCTCAGTTTCTGTTATTTGTATCAAGAATATATATTATATGACTTCTTAAAAAGAAGTGTTTTTTGTGGTCCCAGTTAAATATCTTGGTATGTAGGACAGAGGTTTTACTAATGCCTCCTGTCCTCTTAAAATGTCCCCAGAGGAATGGTCAGTGAGAGATCCTGTTTTCATAGCCCTGTGTTGGAATCCAAAACACAGAAAAAAACCCTTTCCATCAATGTCTTCACAGTCCTATCTCCATAACTGCCTGCTGCCTGGCATAGTGATGTTCAGGAAAGACAGATTCTAGGCCTTCCTACCATTCCAGACAATCATGTTCTTATGGAAGTAGCTTAAATTAAAAAAATCTCTGAAGCATCAATTGAAAAATTTACTAGATCATTCCCTTGGGGAAACAAGTCTTAAAAAATATCTGATGCATTTTAGAGGGTGTTCTGAAAACCTGTTTGGACCTGAGCATGGCAGAGCAACTGCCAGGGCAAAGCTGAATTGGAAGTCTGGCTTCATGGGACCTGTCCAGTGGCACAGGAACAGCTCAAATAGTGCAGACTCCCTAAGGAGATGCTTTTCTGCCTTAAAAGGCACAGAGCTCATTTCTTCCCTCCCAATTCTGATTCCATCAGTCATGTCTCAGCTTAAGGAACAGGAAGAACAGAGGAAATTATACTGTAGCTAAATAAAAGAAAATATAGGCTGAATAATAAGAAATTAATAAAAAATCCCCAATTAATTAAGAAAGGACTACAGGAATAAAGAATGAAGCAATATGTACTTAGAAAGCAAAATCTTACATATCTTGGGATGCTTATTAAGATACCTTATGAAGATACCTTATGATAGCTATATGTGACCATGAAATTAAAAAAAAAAAATGCAGCTGCTAAATATACAAGAGTTGGAAGAGTTACAGTAATGTTGTTCCAAATTTATAAATTCCGGCATTTCTTAAATTCATATGTATCTATATTTATATTTATACATATACCTATATTCACATGTACACATAGGTTCACGTGTATTTCAAAGGAAGACTTTCAGGTACGAAGTCTACAACTTACTAGCATTTCCATCAGTCACAAAATACTGTTAGGCAAAATTAACCAATTATATAAAATTAAGTTGTCTACAATGAAATAGCATCAGGAATTAAATACAGCAGAAGACTTTAGTCCGTAAATTATCTCCTAAAGAAAAACTCCGACAAAGTATCTAAAAATAATTATTTATAATTTCATAGTTTTAAAGAAGGTTATAACAGCTACTATTATCCAAACTGATATTTACTAGTGTGTGAAAAAAAAAATATATTTGTACCATATATGAATATCCCTTTCAACAAGTTCTTATGAGGAACACACAATACAGTTATGAAAGACTGCCAAAATGCCATTTTATGTCACGTTCACATATAACTCCTTGTCGTGTGTCCTACCACACTCCTGAACTTCTCAATTGCCAGAGGCAGAGGGAAGAGTCTCCTAATGCTCTTTTTCCTACTTCTCTTGATTAGCATCAGCTCTTGTATAAAGTTAGACAAATTAAATTATCTGTGGCAGTGTTTGCTATTGAACATTGAAAGGGACTAGATTTCATATATTCAGCAATGGATTGAATGTGCCTGAAGAAAAAGGCAAAACCAGTAAACTACTAGATTGTAGTTTATGACACCATATGTTGTCATCAAAGTGAACAGCAGCCTCTGAAATTCAGAGTCTCAGTGCTGTTAAAAGCACTATGTGTTCAAGAACAAATGCTGGCTTTAGGATTTAGCATGAGGTAAAATAAAATTAGAATTCAGCACTTTCTAACCTAAAATCAGCCCCATGAACATTTTCTAATTAAATGAAAACAACAAAGACTTCTTGACATAAGCTTGCCTAGTCATTTCTTGTACAAGTCATTAAGAAAATAATGAAAGCACCTTAGAAAGAATGAAGAGTATGGTTAAATAACAATTTTACTTTGGATGAAAACAACTTTTCTTGAAAACAACTTATACAAGAAACTCAAAAAAATGGAAAAGCTCCACCAAACTGCCCTAAGCTGTGGGCAGTTCAGAAAGTTTGAGAAAACATGTCAGCCACAAAACAGAAATAAGTACATTTTCACTTATTTTGCCACAAATTACGGCACCTTGTCATTAAACACATGCCAAACAACTTCATTCTGTCTGCCAGTTGCGTGTGGCTCCTTATTACACATAAACACATGAAAATTATGTTCCGCATGCAACTATTTATTTTTGTGATTTTGTAATGTATCCTACAGGTAATAGACTTGTGTTTAAGACACTGCAATAATGGAGAATGCAACAACAAAACTTGTGTAAGGGAACTGCATTAAAATGTTCACAGCTTTTGCAATAAAGTTGAAATCACTCTCTCACTCCTTGTTTGTAATGTTTATTAGCTACTACTGATATGATGAAATGTTTTCTTCTGAACAAAGAGGTCACTTTTTCAATTTTTTTTAAGAGTTTTAAGTACAAGGTTGACCTACATACTCCCTTTGTCTGTTAGCTTAGCTAATATCTCTAAATACTGCAGCACAAGCACATCAAAGGCAGGATTAGGTTTATCCAGCCTAAACCTGAACTTCTCATTCCGATGAATAGAAGGCCAACACATACATGTGGATTTAACATAACTAAATGGTCTGCAGTCCATTTACTCATTTGCTTATGCCTTTCCTTTATATTTCCCAAATATGTTTTTATTCCCTGTGTCATTCCAAGTCACATAAAAAATTTAAATTCAAGACTTAATGGAGGAGAATATTTATATCTGGGAGAACTGGTCCTAATCCTTCTCTTATTTTTTCTTTCTGCTCTCCTAGTGATGATGAGCCTACAGCAGCACTTCAGATTATTTCCTCACAAGACTTATAATTGTGACATCAATCATCTTCAGAACTCCTTACTGAAAACTTTGGAGTAGGAATTTAGAATTCAAATGTTGCGACATTATTGCTGGGCAATGATCCTCTAATTTGAATGGCTCTTCACTACACAAATAATAAATACTAAGTATTGAATATATAAAAAGATCTTACACCTTGATAATTATTGCCATGAATTTTATGTTACATGCTTTAGAGTGGGAAAGTCCTTAAATTATTATCACATCTTTTTACTATTATTATAAGTATTTTTTATTTATTACCTAAAATTTTGGAGCGTAAGTACCTCAGAGAAATTACTGAAACATATATTTAGATTATTTCTGTGGTTAAGTGGTACAATAAATGCTATGCATTGCTGCTAAGCAGTGGAGAATGAATCAAATACAACACCTACCTTAAAATATGTCTGAAGTAACCGCTCAAGTACAGCAGATGATAGATCAAGACCTATGCAGAACCAAGCGCTCCATGTCACTCACCAAATTGTTAAAATTTAGCTGCTGCCTCCAAGAGAGGTGAAATCGTCATTGGACATTATTTTTTACAACAATTTTCTCCTCTGTTGGCAAATGATGATTGCAGTACTTCTTGCCTACTTGACTCAGTTACATTCAGTAGCAGTAATACTTCATTCATTTCCTGTCAAGGCTGTATCTTGCTCTGTGGTGGTGTCAATTATCTAATAGGACTTTTCCACCTCAACCTTCTATGTGTTAGAATAATACAATTTGTAAAGAACAAGACATAAAAGAAGAAACCCCTGAAAATAGCATTCCATAATCTTACTGAGGATTTCTTTTAGTCAGCACAGAGATTTCGCTCAAGCTGAAAATATTTACTTAAGTAACTTTTTTCTTCATTTAAAAGATAAATTATTTTCCCCATTATCAAAGCTGGTCTTGAACATAACTGCTGAAATACTAAAGCAGATGTTCAACAATAACTCTCTCATGAGAATATTGAAAGTGAATTTTTGAGGATTATGCTGGCATAATTTCTTTACACCAGATGAAAAACGGCTTTTTTCATACCTTTGTTTTACAGAACTCAGAACACTATCAAGGTAACAGAGTTGACTCAAGTTCTAATAGAAACATACTGTGTCTTTATGGAAATCATCATCATGTTGCCAAATTATCAAAACCTCTCTAAATATGTGTTACCTTTTTCGTTTCTTATGACAAGCATGGAAGATCTGTTTCCATAATAAAAATGACCCCTCGAGCATGGAAGAAAGTATGTGGGAGGCTCTTCAAATCACTTGGTTTAGACTTGCGAACAGCAAATTCTTGTATTGTAATAACAGTAGGGTTATATTTAAAGTGCTCTATAACTTTTCTTTTTCCTAAAATGAAAATTTACCCCTATCAGGAAAATTTCTGGAATTTTTGAAAGACAAACCTAAAATATAGTCCTATAGAAAAGATATAAATTAAAATAGTATTCAGCAAAACTATTATTCAAATATATTTATTGGTTTTGATCGAACTACTGTAACTGTTGAGTTCTAGCTGAGATACAGGAGAAAAGTAGGGAAGCCTACTTTATTGTCCCCATCCAAGTCACATCTGGCATGTCTTCATGAGAGGAAAGTCCTGCTCATCAAACCTGAAATCCTTGTCTGACAAGGTAACCCACCTAATTGATCAAGGGAAGCCAGTTGGTATAACGTTATTGGATTTCAGTAAAGCTTTCAATAGTGTCTCTCACAGGATCCTTCTGGATAAAACATCCAGCACACAGCTGGATAAACACATCGTGTGATGGGTGAGCAGCTTGCTTACGGGTAGGGCATAAAGGGTTGCAGTGAATGGGGTGACATCAGGCTGGGGACATGTCACTGGTGGGGTTCTGCAGGGCTCCATCCTCGGCCCTGTGCTCTTCAGCGTCTTCATAAATGACCTGGATGCAGGACTGGAAGGAATACTGAGAAACTTCACAGCTAATGCAAAACTGGGAGGAGCTGTTGTCCCTCAAAGATAAAGAGGCCCATCAGCGACACCTCTGCAAATTAGAGGGCTGGGCAATCACCAACCATATGAAATTCAGCAGGAGTAAGTGCTGGATTCTGCATCTGGGATGGGGCAACCCTGGATGTATGGACAGACTGGGGAATGAGATCCTGGAGAGCAGTGCCATGGAAAGGGAGCTGAGAGTCCTGGTTGATGGCAAGGTGGATATGAGTCAGCAGTGCCCTGGCAGCCAGGAGGGCCAGTGGTGTCCTGGGGAGCATCAGGCCCAGCATCGCCAGCTGGGCAAGGGAGGGGACTGTCCCACTCTGCTCTGAGCTGGGGTGGCCTCACCTCAAGTTCTGGGGGCAGTTTTGGGTGCCACAATATAAGAAGGGTCTAAAGCTATAAGAGACTGTCTAAAGGAGGGCAATGAAGAAACAAAGATGGTGAAGGGCCTTAAGGAGGACCCTTATGAGGAGTGTCTGAGGTCACTTGGTCTGTTCAGCCTGGAGAAGAGGAGACTGAGGGGAGATCTCATCACAATCTACAACTTCCTTGTGAGGGGAAGAGGAGGGGCAGACGCTGATCTCTTCTCTGTGGTGACAGTGACAGGGCCTGAGGGAATGGCCTGAAGTTGTGTCAGGGAAGGTTTAGGCTGGACATCAGGATAAGGTTTTTTACCCTGGGGGTGGTTGGGCACTGGAACAGGCCCCCCAGGGAAGTGGTCACAGCACCAGCCTTATTGAGCTCAAGGAGCATTTGGACAATGCTCTCAGGCGCATGGTGTGACTCTTGGGGTGTCCTGTGCAGGGCCAGAAGTTGGACTCAGTGATCCTTGTGGGTCCTTTCCAACTCAGCATATTCTGCGATTCTGCAGAAAATTTATCCTGTAATAATTGATATGAGACAGAAAATACAGTGCAGTTACATTTCTTCTGGGCATTCCTAACAACAGGTTTAATCTGAAGTGTGTCCAGACTTGGTTCTTTTTCATGTGTTTGCATTTAGTGATGAAACCATAGCATCTGAAATAAAGTCAGAAGAGAGAGGCCATATTTACTCATTATCGTATAGATTTCAATGATGATTTCTATTTCTCTAAAAACACCCCAAAACAGTATCTCTAATGTTTCCCATAGAACATTAAATTTGTCATTTAATCTTCTTTCCTTTGCATCAGTTTCTGGAAGTAAAAATCAAAATCAAAAGAAAGAAAGTGTGAGATAAATAAGGGTATATTTGGAAAGTGGAAAGGCAGAGGTATTCATTTTGGGGAAGGGAGAAAGTTAGTTTCTCCACCTATGTAACATTATAACAATGGAAATAAAGCGCAATAACAAGTCTGCAAGTGTGAAAGTCCTTGTGAAGGACTCAACAGATCCAAGATTATCCATGGCTCAGTAACAATGTAGAAAAATATATTTAAATATATTATTTTTGTTTTCAGTATCATATATGTGTGATTTGTTCTTTTGGGAAAACTAAGAAATCTATGAATGAGACAGATGACATGTACATAAGCCTTTTGCCTTTAACTTGTAGCAAATAAGTAACACTTGTACAAATAAGTAACACTTCTAATTTTAATATATATGGCAACCAGCAATTCACTGTAAGGGCAAAATTAATTTCTCATTGCAGACTTCAAATTACACTACATTTATCTGTCATAATGGGAAGGCTGCATCTCCTAATCTCTTTTCCCACCCTGAGTATCTCTGTTCAATAAATATTAAGCAACTATTGAACAAAGATGTATCTTTTCTCCTCTTGTGCAAGACTGAATGGGATTGCACACGTCTTATTTCAACATTCAGTGCTAGTTATTTGTCTTTCTTATTTCTACTGAGAGCTTTCATTTAAAGTATATTACACTTATGAATACATCACAGACATATTTTATATGAACTAAGATTCTGCTGTTTAGAAATATAATTATGTTGACTTTCTCTTTGATGTCAAATTCATTACTGTTGATTTTAACATTCCTGTTGCTTTGGGTTTATTTACTCTTCTAATACAGTAGTTACTAAGGTGATAATACATAGATAAGAATGATTAAGAACATCTCACGGCATCTTTTCCAGAAAAAAACAGTTATTTGCTTTTGGTCCCACGCATTTTATATCCTAAATTAACAAATCACCTGGCGCAGCTGGTGGTGGATAATATGCACTCTGAGATAAACCTCCTGGTGACAGTAGGTGATCTCTGCTGCACACTTTGCTCCACAATGTTCTGTAAATTTTCTCTGCTTTCACAGAACAGGCAGTTGTCTTTCATCATGCGGGATACTTGTAAAGTTGAGTGGAATAATGCAATTTTCAGGTTTTGTGCCCCCTTAGAAGTGGGGAACTTTTCATAAATTTTATACAGTTAGATGAGGCACAACTTTTTCTATTACCTTGGTTTTCCTATAGTTCTTTGGAAACACTGTGTGCATAGCCACAAGCTTGCAGACCAAAGCCTGAAAGTCTCTTTGCAGAACTCATGAAGGAAAAACCAAAGGTCTAAAGCAGCAATGATTAAAACATCTTAAACAGAGAATTTTCTATTAGCAATGATTTTTTAAAAAGGATATTCCATAAAATACTTTAATTTAAGCACAAATCCAGAGGAGGAGCCAAACACTTCCAAGAAACCTTGTTTGGCTTTCAGTGTCAATTGTAAACTGGCACACGATTTTAAGCTCTTTCTCTCATTCTCATCTCTCCATTAAAATGTAAGAAGCATTCTGAGCAGGGAGGAATGATCTCCTCTCCTGACCTGCTGGTTATGCTTTCCCAGAGCAGACCAGGAGGCTGATATCTCCTCTTCGCTGCAAGGGCATACTGCTGATCCATCTTCAGTATGAGTCAGATAATACTGCATTTCTTTCTTGATTCACCTCTGCCTAGTCTATTTACAGATGTATGTAACCTGAGAACTTGGTGTAAGAGAAGAGATTATACACAAGTTTCACAGCTTTCAAAATGTAAACAAAGGACAAGGAATAGAGAAGGGCAAAGGAAGAAAAAAGTGAAAACAAGAAGATGAATTAAATTTGTCAAAACATCACATCTGAATAGTTGAAAGATTAAAAGCACAATCAGATTTTCAGCGTATCCTGTGACCAGTGTTCAGTTTTGCATATGCTTGCATAAGAAAACAAAGAGTACAATAAGACCATATTTATAAACAGGTATATTTTCATGTGAATGACAAATCACAAATAATGTGCTCCTTCAGTGTATTTGTAGGTGTCATGTGATATTTTTAACAGAGTTTATATGATTTGACAAGTGGAACTATTAAGTGATAGCCAATAGTGTCAATTCTGAGCACTTTCAGTCCACCAGCTAATGCATTTACACACTTCTGCAAAAACTGGAACTCCACTATGTGTATATCAATAGAGCACAAGAGCTCAGAAGATCCTGTCAATTAAGTAAATGTGCAGATGGTTTCTATAAGATATATTTGGTAACCATAATAAGAAAATACCTTGCGACCATAATTATCCAGCAGAAATAAGAAACTTCTCCCCATGTCTTCTTTACTACCTTCAGCAGTAAGAAAAGCGTGAAATCTGTCTCTTTAAATTCACAACAAACTTTTTTGCTAACCGATTTGGTTTTTTCTCTCGAGTAAGAAAGATTCATACTCGCAATTTTAATTGTTGGTTTTGCAGATCAGATTACATCTGTTTTCCTCTAAAATTTTATTCTAAGAAAATCTGCTGGTAATTTGGGGATTTTCCTTTGCTTTTGAATAGTGAAGCAATTCTCCCCATCCCCAAACTATAGTATCACTACAATTACGTTTAACTTTTTAAGACACCAACTAAAGAAATTCCCTCCATTTTGGAAAATGAGAGACTATGAATACCAGTGCAATATTGCTTTCAAAATCAAGTGTACTAGGGGGCTAGGTTCTGTTCGCAGGGTATTGGTTTGCAAGAGTCTGGAGTTTTTAATAAAAGTGGATGCAGAGGTTCTGGGTGCTGCATGACTTCACCTTACACTTTTCTTTGCCATAGCAGTATAATTTTCAGAGGGACTGAAATAACAAAGAAAACAGCTCAATTAAAGCCAGTCAAACACTCCACTGCATTCTTGCATTATCTTCTCCTACTTGTTTGATGACGCAGTCCCACACACAAAGAGTTGTGCTGACAAACGTGGTGTTATGGCATAGGAACATTTCCAGGAGTCCCAGGGAGCACTAAAGCAGCTTCACCACTGAAGCCAGCATCTCATGATGCATTTACTTCCTCTGGCCTACAAGTCCTTTTTTCCCAATTACTCCATTAATTCTAATGAGGTTTCTCAGCAAGACCATAAGTTGCCAAAGATGGGTTTGAATTATATTCTCAGCAAAAGACTACATGTTCCAGCAATATCATTTTTAATAAGAGCAGCAGTCAAAATACTTTTCCTTACAATTTTTTTCATAAACTAAATAACACTGTAAACCAGTAATCATTTCTGTTTGTTCAGATATAGTCACATATATTCCATGTCTCTGTGAACAGCAGTTTATGCATTCACAGGTTTATGTGGGCATAGAGTATAAATATAAACATGCATCCTTATTTAAGGATAATGTACAAACAAGAACATCTCTCATCTTCTGATACCCAACAGTCCTGCCTCTTAATAACAATGGCTTTCAGGGATAAATTCAAAAAGCAGAACCTTGAAATATCATAATAAAGTCATAATTTCTAGTCTGTTGCACTTATATTCCAAGAAAGCATACTCAACATACATAATTTCTGTATAAATTGTGTGATATGTGTATCTGCTGCACCGCAGAAATGGCAAAGGCCCAGGTTACTGATTCTTTGCTTCACTGCTTTTAATACAAGTCATCTAACAAGGTAATGAGGTAGACAACAGGAAATGTAATATTAATTTTCCATGGCCTATTCAAACCTTTTTCTTATAAGAGTTTTTTGTGATTTACCTTAACTAATATCACCTAGTCAGAGACATCATTATTTGGATCTATTTAAGCAGAAAAGTATAACTTACTGCATCACAGAATTTACCATTGCTGACATTATACCTTGCCTACAGCTAGACAATAAAATCTTGGCTTTCAAAGCAAGAAAATTTTTATGCAATGCTGCAGTTGATTTCCTTTTCTACAACTGATTCTATCATATTCCATAGCAAGCATTTTCAGCAAATTTAAAGATTATCTGCAATATGTATTCTTGGAATAAACCTGCTGTAGTTATACAAGGAGTTCTATAAACTATTCCTGTAGATGCATCTTACAGTTTAATATCCTTATATTAAAGAGATCATTACAGCATTTTATATGAGGTAGGCAAAAAAATTACAGTGGGGCAAATAATTGATAAATCTTACTTTGAGGTTTGAGAATCTACTCCAAATACATAATTGCAAGATGTAGTACTGAGTCAAATAAACCTTTTTATTTTTAAAAACATCTTCATTTGGACATAGTCTCTACCACAAAAATGATCTTTCCAATGACCTATTTTTCTATGAACATTAATTAAGGCAACCTGTGTGAATGAATAAACAGACTATTCTCAGTACACAGTTTCTCATCTCCCCACACCACAAGAGATAGAAAAACAGTCATGGAAACCTTTTTGAACAATGGAAAAATGTCTGAAACTTATTTCACTCTTCCATTCAAGCAGTCTTTGAAACAAGGACATTTCCAGAGAAATGTCCTCTGATCTCGAATGGCTGCTATTTGCCACATGAGCGAGTTGCATCATTGATTGAAAATACACAAAAGTTGAAAGGACTTTGCCAATGATACAAAGGACTTGTTCCCTAAAATGTAAACAGCTTTCAATATACTGCCTTGTGATGCTGGAGTTAGAAATGTCAAGGGTGGCCTCTTGGCCACAGACAGATCCTGCATTCTCAGGTGGCCTGCTTGGCATAGGAGGAGCACGGATTTGCTCTTGGACAGACTGTGAGAGGATGCTGTGTTATTTTGCTCTTTTACTTCCTCCTGTTCGGGACATGACACTGTTTCTAGGATTATTGTCCTTACAAATGTGTGAAAAGGGCTGTGAGCCCGTAACTTACTCCATTGTGTCATCTGTGCTAGTATAACATACCACTTTGTCCCAAAAATCAAACTCTTCTTGTTCCCAGAGGCTATCAGAGTTGCAAACACACCCTTAGAAGAAGAATGTGGGCATCTTCAGCTGACAAATTTCCTGCCTTTGTGCAGGGATAAGACACTGGAGACAAGCTGCCTTTCCATCATTCACCGGCACCTCATAGCTTGTGGTGCCTTTTGGTATCTTGCCATCAGGCAAGGTTTGCCATGGGTGTTTTTGAGTTTTTAGGACTAGTTATTTCTCTTAGGTTCTTTCTGAACCAAAGGAGGAGTACTCATGTACTTTAAATGCAAATATATCTACTAAGAAAACAAGTAAATTTTTTTTTGTATACTTAGCAGTGATGATGGCTTCTTTGCAGGACTGAATGACTTAGGAAATAAATCCTTTAGGATTCATAATTTTAAAATGTTCACTCTTTATTCTCTATTTTACCAGATAGCCGAGTTTTTGCATTTCTTTAATTGCAGAGGTGCTGTTTTCTCAGAGTCTCAGTCCATTAGCAGTGCAAAAGACCTGAGGTTCTCGTCATATAAAATTTTTTTTTGAGAGAGATTCACCTTTCTTAAGGATCAGTGGAAAAAGCAAAGTCATTACATAATTTCTCATTTTATAATGGGGAATTTATTCAAACATGTTTTGGTTGCCATTTATCACTGAGGACACCTTACAATTAAATACCTTCATTTGCACATAAGTATCCCAGAAACCTTTTGAATTCCTGTGAAACTCACTCTGGATTTTCTTTTTTTCTTCACTTTCACTTAGTTTCTTGGCTCAGTCTTGCAGCAAGATATAATAATGCTGACACAATTAGCAGCTTTATGCTTGCATATTTGAAGAATCAGTAATTAATAATAAGAGGCTTGTGAAAATTAAAAATAGGTTTTTTTGAAAGTGTATTTGAGAACATGGGGACAAAGTAAGTTTTCAGGATGGAAACAATCCTTTTTCTTTTTCTCTTGAATTCTCACTATATGAAACAATTGAAACAGCTGTCATCTTTTACATAGCAGCCAGAAAATCAGACACTGCTTAGAGTCCTGAAGAAGATTTATTACTAGGTGATATAGAACATTTTCAGATGAACATGACAAGTTAATTCCCAGGAATCCAAACAAAATATATAGCTCAAACTCCCATATTTATACAAATTGACTTTCACACCACTGGCTGCCTTTTGAAGTAATTCTCATAAAGGTGTTTTGTTATACCACTATCATTAAAATGGTCACATGAAAGTATTTTTCGTACTTGTATGTATTATTTCTCTGCTTATAGGTTGGGGCTTTTTATAATTATGACATTAAAAAAGAAAAGAAAGAGGGAGAGGCAGAGAGAGAGAGAGAGAAAGAGAGAAAGAGAGAAACTGAAATCTACCCCTGTAGTGATTATTTCCTTTTGACAGTCATTTGGCTGAGCAGGGGTATCCATGCTGAGAACTGAACTACTGACACATTCATTACAGTGTGAAGAGCACAGATGCATTTTCTTTGAGTTACTAGAGAAGTATGAAAGGACTCAGCTATAAAGGAGCACCTCAGCTGGGACTACAGTGAAAAAACTGAAAAAGTAACCTTACCAGTGTCCATATTATTGCAGCTCTTGTCAGCCAGCTTAGGCAAGGGTTAATCTGAAATACAATTCAGAAAAAAAAAATGTGGGGATCCAAGGCTAGCAATAGATTTCTCCCTTCCCCACCATCAGCCTCACTGTGCACATAAATCTTTCTCTCTTCATCTCTTGAATTACTTTTCTCCACACTAACGCTTCTGTATAATACTGCAGCCCACATTCTTGCAACTATTTCTACTACCTCCCGTCTCCCTTCACTTTGAAACTTATGCTTCGTGTTGTTCATATTTGTCATCTCCTAGTTTTACCCCAGGAATTGAGGAAGTGGCATTGCTCTGTGCTTTCTAGAAATGCCAGGAGATGCCATAACCCATAATGACCCGGGACAACAGCGGGGTGAGAATGTTTGCAGGCTCTGACAGCATTATGCACACCAGACCACTGCTGACAGATCTCAGAGTTATTGGCTCAAGAAGATGAGATGGTGGACAATACAAAAAGAAGTATTTATTAATTATGACTAATCTACCTTGTTTGTCAATATATAGTATAATTCAGTTTGTTGAGATTTGTGTGCTATTTCACAAAAGCATATCACATGCTTCAGTAAATGTTGTGGTATAAATCATACTAATATTTATTCTACACTGTTAGTAAGGTAAAACATCTAATGAATAAAAGAAGAGATAGAAGTGTGATGAACATGACAATTTTCCATAAGAAAACCAAGCCAGGTGGACCAGCGGGAGCAGAGGGGGAGCATGTCTTTGCACCCCAGGGAGTAGCAAAGGCACTAGAGGTTCGCTCCACAAAGCAGGAACGTTTTTTCTGGGAAAGCGGGCGGACTTTATAACCAAATTTCCTGGCCAGCTGCATGTTATTTCACTACTCCAGTCCCTCCTGCTGCCCAGCCACTGCCCTAGAGCAGCAGGATGCTGCACACCCTGCTTGTTCTGCAGCTGCAAGCACAGAAACCCACCATCACCCAACAAAACCAGAGCTATGTGGGGGGGCTTGGTCCAGATGCTTCTCCCAGGGAAACCAATGGGAAAAAAAATTAAAAAGTCACCTCTGTTTGCCCTCCTGTTTCCTTTGTGTTGTCCTCCCACAGACCTATTTCCTGACTTTCCCCCATGCTGTTCCTCTACCAGAAACAGCATTTCCACTCTCACACCTATTTCTTATTAAGTCTGTCTTCAGTATACTTTCAGGGCCCTTATAGCAGTAAGACACTTCCATGAACAACACTCTGCAGAACACAGCATTTTAACAAAGTACAACAGCCTGGCATTTGTGTCATATGTATATGATGCAACTTATAGGAGATTTTATTGCCTTTATTTTTCTAACACAGGAAGATGTGTTTCTTTGATTTCATCCCTGCTTCTGTTGATTGCAGAGTACTTTCATGATGGGCCTGCTTTTTATATTTTTGTGTTAAAATATGTTGCATAGAAACAGTAGTATCTTTTTGTCTCTAGTGAGGTCCAAATTGAATCGCTAGACTTTAAAAAAAAATTTCTCATTTCAACTGACACAAGTCAGTTAATACTCTTTTTAGGTGGAACATCCATTTTGAATTTACAGATCCAAACATCTGTTTTGATCTATCTTGTTATGATCAATGGGAATCTGTACCCTTTCTCTATTCTTGTGGTTTTCAGTTCTTTTTTTCTTAATACAGATAAAATACAGATAAAACAGCACTAACTTGACTGAATAGTCAACTGACCTTCACCGTTTGTTTCTAGAGACACAGAAAAAAGCAAACATTTTCGTTTATTTTTCTTGTGTACCTTAAGTTATGGAAGCACCTTGCCAGTCTTTGTGAAATTTATTACTTTGTTTGTCTGAACAACACTCCAAGTTATCCTGATAAATAAATAAAGTAAAATTTTTTATTACATTGTTCCTTTACCTTTCATTTTCCCTAAGTAAAGATACCCTTTTTTTTTTTGTTTTGACATTATGAAAGGAAAAGCAGAAAGTAGAAGAAAAACATCAGTAAGAAAAATAAATTTCAATGAGGAGCACAGAGTTTTCAGCTGCAGACTGTACTGTAATATTTTAACTCAAACAAAAGCAAAGGAATTTCCATGTAGGTACAGACAAACAGTAGCAATGCCGTGACCTGCCATTTTTTGTTTCACATGGGAAAGGAATATCAGTAGAGCATATACAGACATCTGAGTCTACTTACTAACATAAATAAACACAAGCTATAGAGAAAAAAGTCTCTTCACTAGATTACCTTTCACTGAAAACAGTAACTGCTCTGTTAACGCTGTCTTTGAAAATTGTTTCATGCTTGATACTCTAAGAACAAGTAAAGTATTTTGTTACATAGTTCATTAACAACACTAGAAAGAGATCAGTTCTGAATTAACATTTACCTGAATACAAAGATTCAAACTGGAGAGACCTTTACATACAAGTAATTTTTAATGCCTTTCTTTCAGAAAGACAACCAACTGTAAATGTGCTTACTACATCAAATTTGGACAAAAACTGAAGTTGGCCTGACCAAGAAAATAACCTTTATCTTGAAAAAGATATTGAAAAATTTAAAAAAGAGAAAAATCACCTCAAAAACCATGTTTAATGCAAAAATCTATTAAGTCTAGACCGCAACTTAAAAAAAAAAAAAAAGGCAGTAATGTATGAGTTGTTTGGGTCTCATTTCAGATCCTCATGTGCAAAATCTTTACGTAAAAAAGCCTGTTCTACAACTTCTTTTAAAAAAACCCAAACAAATAAATTATTCTCAGTTCAATACTGATGGTGTGGTTGGTACGGTTATTTTGTTGTGGAAATTGTATGTGCCTCTCTGATTTTGTTCCCCTTCTCTCACAGAGCAATTATTTCTAAAGAAAGTTAATGTTTTCTTACTAAAAAAAAGAAAATAAAAAATGAGTCTATAATTTGAGTACCTTGGTTTTAGTACTTGGATACTGTTCCTCTTTTCTGTATGGAGAACATTAAAATCATGAGAAAACACTTTTCTTCTCTTGTTGCATTATTAGTTTATTTACACCATTTTTCTACCGTGGAGAAAGGATATGACAAAAGAGAGGAATTTAAAGTTAAAATCAGATTTTTTTTAAAGCAACTTAAGGAACTGTTTTTAAAATAAGATATTTGATATATTGACTGAAAATGTATAATAAAGCGTGGGAAAAACCCCAAACCTTTCAAATGTTTTGAGTTACGTCTTGATGTCAGAAAACAGGCACACAAGGAGAACACACATAAAGGTACACAGAAAGCAAATTTCCTGTTAAATACCTGCTTTTTCTGTCTTCTAATGAGGAAATTTTTGTCCTCTAATGAGGAAATTGCAGTTTTACCTACAAAGTTACTATGTAATTCAGCACAGTGAGCGGGTTTGGTAATGCATCTGTTATAGTAAAATACCATAGTATAGATATTTCTTTTTCTCCCCACGGTAAGATTTTCCATAGGATGACAAAACGTTCAGTCTGTTGGTTTTGCACAGGTAATTACCCTCTTCTTTTCAGCAGGAAAATTTTCAGTTTCTTTGCATGTGATACTAATTCTCACCATTGAAAGTCAGACTGATTGTCCCTCAGAGGTTAATGCAGCCTGTCAATCCTCACATCAAAGCCACAAGAGCGCTTGGACTTTCCTATCTCCATCTCTACTCAACCTTTGTTTCTGGAGGATGACATATTGTATCTCACTCAAGACCAAAAAATAACCATATCATCTGATAATCACAGAAGTAGGTAACTGCTTTTGCAGAACAATCCACGCACAAATTTTCATTTTTGTCTTTGACTCATTTTCAATTATTTTAAACAGAGCTCTTCATTCAGACACACACCTACCTTTACCAATTTAGCATTTCAACAAAATGTCACAGCATATAAGCAATACTCTGAGACTACAGTTGAAGCTTCGCCATCCTCTTCTGTGACAGAATCACAGTGAAGGTCACCTGTAGCAAGGTCTAAAACTGACATTTCTGAAATGGCACTGTATGAATAAGTACAATGAAAAAATAAACAGAAAAGGCAGACAGGACGGAAAGAGAGGAACTAATAAAGGAAATTGATGGAAATTAAAAGAAGGGATACACGGCTTATTAATACTTTTCCACACACTGGGGGAAAATTGCTTGATTGTTTGGTTCCCAGGTTCTCATGCACAGATTTCTTTCAAGTTAGCTGGTGCTACCTGGCAATACCCATTCTGCCAAACTGAGAAAATGTGGAAAATTTTTTTTATTGTTTTTTCTTTTTATTTCACAATAACCCAGTCACTCCTCATCAGTCTTTGAATAATGTTCTAAATGTTGTGTCTACTTTGGTTTGTAGCACAGAATATAGTCATCAAGAGATAATGAAAGCCTTAAAGATCTTTCTATGCCCGATAGAGCTTTAAGTCATTACTGATGACGCAATATTTTATTTATATGTTTACTTTACTAGAAAAAAAATAGTTATTCAGCCTTTACATTCAAGATAGAACTTGTAACTTATTAAAGACTCATTTTAAAATTAGGACAAAAGAAATCTATTGCCATGATGAGTGATGTTATATTTCTGCTACTGCCAAAGTGGGTAACTTTCCTCTGCACAGAGCATGCAGAACTGCGTATTTGCTTCTGAAGCATTTGCTCAGTTGTACTTGTAGCAATATGAAAAAATTTGTGTCTTTTTGAAAGTGTTTAAAGCTGAAATCATGTAAGGTGGATTTAGAACTGGTGTATAGCACCCTAGTGTAACTTGAAGAATGACATGATTATTTTCTTGTGCCACACTTTCTACTTGTTATTTACTTCTAGGATGGATTTTTTTTCCCTAGAAAAAACTGCTGCAGCACAGATGATGCAGAGGCACCGTATCTGCAAATGTTGATATTCCGTCTTTGAATATAATGATTTGTGCAGCTATTGACATGCTCTTTACATTCCACAACTCTTTATTTCAGTTTAGGGAGTCAGGGAATACTGCCCTGGTTTTATGACTGTATGTTTTGCATAAACACACATGTAGATACGTACATACACAGTTGCCTGAATGGGGTACACCTGCTGAGCCTTCTCTGAACACAAAATATGTGCATAGGCTCTTATGGCTCAAAAGCAACAATCTAGTTTCTTTACATTTTTTCTTCACCATTTCATGAAATTTGCAAGGACTTGCTATCTTCACTTTCTCACCTTGGTTTAAATTGAGCTATGATTAGAAGTTTTTGGAGGATAAAGAAGAAAAAGCATTTGAATCAGCTTTGTTTACTCAGGAAATCAAGATCCTTGGTGTATATATATAAAAGGGTATATATCCCCTTATACAACACGTAGCAGATGGGAGTTCCTCTATGGAAATTCAGTGCAAGAAGTAATAATAATTGTAAATATGCCTATTATTTACTACTACTTTAAAAAAGTAAAGGAGTACTTCTGTTATATTTAATGTATTACTTGGAAAGAGACATTAGCTAAGCTTTAAAGAACCAGTATTACCATATGCTTCTCGGAGACAGCTTTCAGTTCTTTTGTACATTCGAATTTTCATTTCATTTTCTGTAGAAGATGAGAGAAAATATCTTATCCACAAAAATATGCTAGTTCCGATTTTCTATACTTTTTTCTGTGCAAAGCTTAAACTTTGTTTTGTAAAAAATTATTTGTGTTAGAATTCACAAGGAAACAAAGGAGATGGATATAAGTAGATAAAAAGGCTAGTGGAGCAAAAGTTGCTTTCATAATATTTTTTAACACTGTTTACAGAGTGATATGAAATACTGGTCCTTCCCCTGAGAAAGTAAAAGATTATTGCTAAGTAACAGCATATCTATACAGCAGTCATGCATGTTTTGGAACAGATGTAAAGTCTGTGCTTGAAGAGAAATTAAGTACTTTCCACGCTTCTGTGCCCCAAGTTTTTTCTTGGGAGACAGAGATACGTAGTGTGGCAGTTGCCCATTTAACCTTTTCTGAGCTGTGCTAACAGTAATAGAGAGGTTGCAGATTCACCATGTGCGCAAGTTTAAAAACAGTCTAGTTTTCAGTGGGCAGGAAGAGCTGCTCGAAACTTCTATGTCTGACACAGAGCGAGTTGCTGAAGGCTCTGACGACGTGCAGGTTAGTAGCCCAACTACACAAGTTGGTAACTTGGTGATGACATATTTCAGGAAGGAAAAAACCACAGGAAGCTCTCTTTCTTGCTCCCCTCCAAGGGGTGGTGAGGGGGACCCTAGGCCCTTCCCAGCACAGCACCTGGGGCCATGCCACCGGGGGGGCCATCCCGGGGCCTCGAGCAGCCACACAACCGAGACCATGTGGCTGGGACCAGCACCAGGAGCGTCCATGTGGCCAGGGTGGCGTGGCCGCTGCCACCTCAGCATGACTCGCAATGAACTTTACTTGCTTAGCTGCTTTTAGCCACCCATGGTACAGACAGAAGGACAGCAGCAACTTTTTCCTTTTCAGCGCCCTGCATGAACAGAGGCGCTGAGTGGAGCCAGCGGTCAGCATGGCCCACCCGGTGCCCGCAGAGACCACGTGGCCAGCACTGAGGGGCATGGCGAGCAATTCCCCAGTACAGAGCCTGGACAGGATCAACCTTTCAGCTTTGTAGAACTCTGTAAAAATGTTTCAATTGATAGAACTTGAGACCAAAGAAAACTTGTGGACATCAATTCTCTCCTGAGTCAGAGACAAAGGAAAAGTGAAGACACATGAGAAGAACCAACATGGTGACAACGAGGTCAGTGAAAAAAAAGGAGACGGAAGAGGTGCTCCAAATGCCAGAGCTGAGATTTTCCTGCAAGCCATGGTAAGGACTATAATACAACAAACTGTTTCCCTATAGTTCATGAGGTGCATGGGGGAATGCAGAGATCCACAAGCAGCCTGTGAAGAAGAGTACTCACACTGGAGCGCGTGGATGCTGATAAGCTGTAACCTAGTGAGGAACTTGGACAGAGATGACCCTCACTTTTAGAGATAGAGGAAGAGAGCCTTCGCTTCCAAATTAGAACAGCTCATCCTTAAAAGACTAGACCTCATGAACTAAAATGACACACACTAGGCAGTTGTGAGAAGACTGCTCAGCCCGTGGGAGGGATTCACATTGCAGCAGGTTAGGGCGGGACTGCTGCTTGTGAAAGTTAAAACCACTAGAAAAGTTCGCAGAGAACTATCTCCCGTGGGAAGGATCCTATGGCACAGCAGAAGAAACTCTTTTCGTTAAGCATACGGAAAAACAACTTTTAAGAAGTAAAATACTGACCAAAACTCCATGTTTTGTTTCCTTGCTCAGTCAGTGGAAAGAGGGAGGGACTGGGAAAGAAAGGTATTCTGAAGATTTGCTTTGGTTTTCATTACCCTTTTTATTTTTAATTCTGTTAATAGTAAAACTTCTTTATACAGTTTAAATTCTGAACTTGTTTTGCCTTAAAGTTTTTTTTCAATAATCCTTATCTCAACTCATGAAAATGAAGTTTTTAATTCCCCCTCCTCTGCTCAGCTATAGCAGAGGAAAATAAGTGAATGTTTTTTTTGTAAGTGCCTGGCACTTAGCCAACATCAAACCATGACACCATGTTGTTCCATTTACACTGAATAATGAAGCATCATGGAGAGCTATCGGTGTAGAGAGAGCTAGATCTGAGATGGCAGAAGTCCTCTGATGTCAAGTTTCTCTTTCCACTCTGTGAGCTCTAAAAACATCATATTCTTGTGTAATTCACCCGTGTACTGTGGGGACCTGGCCAGGTTTTCCATTCCAGCAAAACTTTGGCCATCTCTGCAACATGCCTCTAGCTGTGTACAAGATACTGTCCTACTGCACTTAGGAGAGATACTTACGTGAGTAAAGGCCATGACATCAAGTTATTGCTATACAAGATTCGGAGCTCTTAGTTTTCTGCTGTGGAACTGTCTAGATGCACTAAGCCATAGGTCAGTAAAAGATCTCTCTCAAATTCCTAAAATGAAAAGCATCTTTTGAAGGAAAACATTATTGTTTTGCCTCCAGCTGAAATACAAAAATGAATGGTACTCATTGGCTTCTGTGTCAAAATAATTTTTGATTCTGGGTACCAAATATGTCACTCTAAACTGCTGTCCTACACGTTCAGTGTGTATTAAAATAACACCTAAAGGGATAAGACAGCTGACAAGAGCACGTCTTCATCGAGAATAGAGGAATAGATCTGCAGGACTGAAAATAATATAATTGAACTCTTTGTAAAGGGAGCAGTCCAAGCTCATATTACTTATTTTTAGTGATTTTAGAAGGATATGTAGATAAAGTCAGCTTTTTAAAGTAATTTGAATTCTTAAAGATTTGTACTATTACTTAACTGGTATTTCAGCAGCACCTACTGTCTGAATCTTATTTAAACTTTTGAAAAATTCTCTGCAGGCATCCATCTTCATTCTATTTAAAAGTCTGGTCCCAGTTTTGCATTTCAAAGATTTAAAAGAGAATTAAGATAATTTTTAAATCTTTTTGTGATCTTGAAACCTCTCTGTGAGTAGGCTTCAAATGTACTTCTATAGGCATTGCTTACATGTGTTTTTCTTTCTCAAGCAATCTACTGTGTCTGAAGTCTGAGAATAGCTGTGATAGTAATTTTCCTTAACTACACAATTGCTTTCCCATTTAAAACAACGAGAAGTGAAATGCCACTATTTCAAACTGAAACCTAATTACAAGAGCAGCCATAAGTGAAGATAAACGACAAAAGCCTCCCGACCTCCACCACCAAGGCCATTGTCTGCTAACATCAATTTTGTCACTAATTCTGGATGCAGGTATACCCAATTGCCTGGCCTTCTTTTCCTGTGTCTTCACCCCGACCCCCAGCAGATTTCAATGCTGTATGGATGTTCTCTTCCAAGCTTGTTGCAGAGAGAGGTTCTCTAAAGGAAATTGTGGTATGACTGGCGCTGCCTAAAGTCAGTACTGTCCCAATGACAGCCAGGTGACTTCATGAAGTTTCATACACAAGCCTCTGCCCCTTATGTTTAATTTTGCACTGAGATAATTCAGTGCAAAAATACTGTTCGTTATGATTTCTGCATTGATCCAACTTATCTGTCTCCTGAAAAAAAATCGGTAGGTAATTTTTTTAGTAATTTTTGTGACATAAATATAAGACAGAAATTATTTTCTATAATTTCTATGCCAAGCTACATTCAGAGTTTCAGTTTTATTTCTATTTGTCCTGAAGTGTTGAAATCAATAAAACATTACAAAATAGGGAGAGGACACAAAATAAGGTGTTTTCTTTGTGCACTATCTTACTTGGAGACCTGATCTCATTCACTAGATCCTCAAGCAAATGTTGTGATGTGTTCGGTATGCCAACACCCAGCAAGCCACACACCCAAGAAGCTTAAATGGTGGGACACGGGCAAAGGCCAGGGGCCTCAAGATCATGGTAAGGACCCAGAAGCCCTTGCCTGAACATGCAGATCCGTCTCCAACCATTGGCTCCCGCTCTCTCTCCTCCCTTCTTCCCCTGTTTATGGTTAAGCCCCAGAAAGTTCTGTGTCCCTCAATATCCCACTGGTTCCCAGTTACCCTTTCCCGCCTACCCTGTACCTCATTGGTTCACTGTATGTTTCTCCGCCTATGTACAACCCCTTTGCCCCATATTGATTGGTCCTCTGCAGTTTACTCTTCCCATTTTGTAGCGGTATAAAGCCCCATGTCAGGCTCTTGCTCTTGGTCTTGCTCTCTGACTCCTGGACCTTTGCACCATGATAAACTTGCCCTGTTTACCCTGCAAAGAGCCCCTCCTGGTCTCTTCGTCTCCTCCTGCGCCTTTAACATCGGTGGGCTGGGCGAGCCCTTTCGTGGACCTCACCTGCCCTCCCGCTTTGCGAACAGCTCCACCAGCTTCTCCTGCGCGGAGAGAAGGACCGGCTGCCGACCACCGGAGCTAGCCATAGAGGTGCTCGCAAAGGCGCCGTGTCAGGAAAATAAACTTTAGACAAATTGAATTAATTATTTAATTTCAAGGCAAATTAACTGAATATCAATACAAGTGGATACTCCTGCGGTGTTCTGGCAGGTTTAACACATATGGTTATGTCATCACTCTCTTTTACGTGCTGGCTTCCTAGTGTAGACTACAGATGCCATAAGGCCTTGCAGAAACTCAGGGAAATATAAGTTGATGTCCAAAAGATAGCATAAATACTCCGTGTTCAACTAGAAAACTTCACTGAAATCTCTAAATTTTCAAATTCCAAATCCTTTACTGGTTTGTTTGTTCCTATTAAAAGTTCTTTTAAAGTTACATAATAATTAATTCTGTGCAAAATGTTATTTCAAATCACCAAAAAATAATAAACCCATGTCAAACAATCAGAAAGAAACTTCTACTTCAGTGCAGTCCCTTCTAAATCAGTTATACTTTATCTTCTCAGTTTACCAGGAAGATATTCAAACACAGGCTGAAGTTTTAAAGAACATGCCACACTTCACTCATCTCTCATGCACTGAACATCACATAGAAGATTTTTCACTTGCTCAGCTCAATTCTCATGAAACACTTCAACACTGCAAAACTCTTTTTCATCTACTTATTGCTATATGAAAAAAAAAAAAAAAAAGTATTGCAGAAGTGTGTCTCCAGTATCAATAAGCACCTCTTTAGTGGTATGACCATATTCTAGAATGACAGATTCTGTTGTTCCCTCCAACTTAGGAGCATTTTGCAGAACATCAGTGAATGTTCCTTGTTTGTTAATGTTGATAATGACTTCTTCAGGTGCTACTAAACCTCTTATCTTTCAGATAATGTCAAGATCCCTTCCGAGTGTGACGAAGAATGTTAGAAATTAGGTGTTTGTTATTACCTCCAAAAGACTCAATTTGCAGATCAGCTATATTTCTTCTTGTCTAGTTGTTTTGAAAATTGGTCAGTTTGCTGGTTTTAGCTGGACTAGAGTTACTTTTCCTCACAGTGGTTAATATGATCCTCTGTTTTGGATTTGTGCTGAACACAGGGTTGATAACACAGAGATGTTTTGGTTATTGCTGAGCAAGGCTTACAGAGAGCCAAGGCTGCTGTTGGTTGTGCCAGGCTGGTGAGAGGGCTGGTTCATTGGAGGCTGGGAGGAGACACAGCCTGGATAGATGACCCCAACTGGCCAAAGGGATGTTCCAGACCATCTGACATCATGGTCAGTGCTTAAAGTGGGGGGAAGAAGGAGGAAGGGGGAGATGTTTGGAGTAGTGTTTGTCTTCCCAAGTCACTGTCATGTCTGATGGGGCCCTGTTCTCCTGGAGATGGGGTAACACCTGCCTGCCATAGAAAGCAGTGAATTAATTCCTTGTTTTGCTTTGTTTGTGTGCATGGCCTTTATTGTAGCTGCCTATATCTCAATCCATGACTTTTCTGGCTTTTTCTCTTCCAACCCTCTTTGATTGCCTTTTCCACCAATCCTACTGGTAAGAGAGTGAACGAGCAAATGCC
Source organism: Eulacestoma nigropectus (assembly GCA_013397775.1). Lineage (NCBI taxonomy): Eukaryota > Metazoa > Chordata > Aves > Passeriformes > Eulacestoma > Eulacestoma nigropectus. The sequence goes on from VZTE01005578.1 coordinate 670,673, forward strand.
TAGGACTTGGTGTCAGTTGGGGTTAAACCACATCAGCAGTGCAAATCAGATTAAGGTAAAGTACATGGAGAAATTCAGTTCTGGCACCCAGAATATACTACACAGTCACAGAGAGACTTTGCTTGCAAGTGCCAGATAGGTTTTTTCCATTCCATGAGAGCCTTCACAAAGCAGGAAGCATCAATTCTGAATTTGAGGTGTACATACTTGTTTGCTGAAACAATGTCCGCAGTCTCCCATTCACATCATTTTGGCAGGTAATTCTTTTATCCTAGTCTGAATGTTCCTCCCTCCCACTTGAGCTCACTTAGCTGTGACTGGAGAAAGTTAAAGAATGGAGCATTTCGTAGCCAGGAAGGTAAAATAACCACTATGTTTTTTCCGAACATATTTATATTTTCGTCATTCTTTGGGAAGTACTATTTGCTTGTCAGTACTTCTTCTTTGCCGGAAACACTAAAACTGTGTTATGAGTTCATGCAAAAGTAGCTTTCTGACCCAGGAAACCTATGCAGTGGGAGAATGAAATTCGGCAAATTTTAAATGTCTGTTTTTGTTTTGACAATATCAAAATACACAAATACATGCTTGTTTTATTAAACGATAGGCAGTAAATTATTTTCACCAGGCTCCTAGAAACACCTGTAATTTTCAGATAACATCTCCAAAACTGCCTATGTTTTTATGTCACATAGCATTTATTTTTTTGCATTGGTTTGAAAACTATGAAGGTCCAGGAAATGAGAGTCCCTAGGGTTAGATAGCACAGAAATAAAAATATAAATCCTCCTCTAATTAAAAAAAAAAATTAAAAAATAAATCTATTCAATTAACCTGTTACTGCATCTTCAAGTATTATTGTCATATTAAGAATCTAGGAAAAACTTTCAACACAGTAACAAAACCACATTTTCATTCATTTATTTAAAAGATGAATGAACAAGAGGCTTGCTCATCCAGCTTAGGTCCCCCTTAAATTAAAACTTAAATTTTCTCTTCCATTCTATTTAGCTTTAGTCGTGAAAGAGAAACAGAACTCTAAAAACAAAATGAAAGAAGGTGTTAGATTTTGTGAAAAATTTTATGTCTGAACTTCCACCAAAACCAAAATATGACTATTCCAAAAGTGGACTGTATCAGCTAACAAATGTCAAAAATTTCAAAAAGTGAAAGAGGAAAACAGACTGTACAGGTCCAATAGCTTTACCTCAAAGCAAAGTGAAACAGAAAAAAACCCATCCCCTCCCACTGCCTCTGGACTGAGTAACAGATGGACCTCTATGCTGGAAAGCATATTCTCTGAGGAGAGGCTGAGGACTCTGGGCTTGCCTAATGTGGAAAAAAAGGAGACTGAGGGGTGACATTGCTCCACGCTGCTTCCTGGGGATAAGGATGTGGAGAGGGAGGTACTAATTTCTTCTCCCTGGGATCTAGTGACACAACATGTGGGAATGGCTCAACACTACACCATGGGAGGTTCAGACTGGACATCTGGAAGTCTCTCTTTACTGAGAGGATGGTCAAACACTGGAACAAGCTTCCTTGAGAAGTGGTTGATACCCCAAACCTCTCTGTGTTTAAGAAGCATTTGAACTTTGTCCTTACCGATGTGTTTGGTCAGCCCTGAAGTCTGGGTTCTTGCCTTTTTCTTATCTTTAGTTTTCCTCCTGCTGAACAGAGTAACCCTCTGTGGCCCCCAAGAGCTGAAGGCAGTGGCAATGCAGCTGCTGCAGGAGAGATAAGGTTTGGGACATGGACAGTGCTCAGGCTGGGTCAGCGTGTGAGGTAAGAGGCTGAGCAGCAGAAGCACCAGGGGATGTGTCACACCATGCTGAGATAACAGGACTCTGGCTGTCTGGTGTCCCAGGCAGCTCTTACCACCACAGCTGCATCACTGGGACTGCCGTAGGGATTGGGCTTATCCCCACTTGTGATGATGTCTGTTGCAGTTTGTTGTTACTGCGTTGGTATGGCATGCTGCAACCTTCCTGGAGAGCGCAGCGGGATGACGGCAGGGAGAGCGGCCAGCCGCTTCCCGCAGCCTTTAGGCAGCCCCGCGTCCTCGCTCCGGCGAGCTGTCAGCTCTGCAACGCAGCGGTGGTAAAAGAGGCAGAGAAGAGGCTCCCACATGGGCGACATGAGAGTTTTAATCTCACATAGTGCCACACTGGTTCCCCATGCAGAGAGCAAACCACGTGGCCGCAGGTTACTTTTCTATGGGCACAAGGGGGGGCGCAGAGAATGGGCTCCGGGCGTGGGGCAGCAATGGGCGGAGTTGGGGTACCGGAACCAATAGGAAAAACCCGAGGGAGCGGCCAGGACTAGGGGTGGGGAAGGTTGGACAATATGGGGAGAAGAGACATTTAGTAAGGAAAGCGGGGAAGTATATCACAGTGTCAGTGGTCTCAGGAGCACTCTGGTCAGAGTACAGCAGCTCCTCAGGCAGTGAGAGTGAGGAGAATTTTCAGATGAGGATTGCTGAACCAGTGTCATCAGGGTCCCCAGGCCTGGGGCCACTGCCAGCCCAATCTTGGCTGATCCTTACCGCCTCTGGAGTCCAAGAATTTAGGCCCTCTTTGAGAGGCACCTCTTGGGGTAGTGCAGGCTCACCTGCTGGGTTCCTGAGGCCTTGGCCATTGGGACACACAGAGGGGTTGGAAGGGATATTGCTGCCTGGAGGAACGTTGGTTCCTGGAGGTGCCCCTAAGGAGATGGCTCTGATGGGTGTCGTCAGCACTGCGGTCACCACAGGGATGCTGCTGGGACCCTCTTGTCAGACACTCACCATGTCCAAGGAGCAAACAAAAGAGCCTTAGGGCCTTGTGGAGAAACATCACCTGAGGCACTCTTGTCATTGATGGCAGTAGAGATTTCGGGCAGGCGGGGGGCGAGTGTTGCTGGGGTCAGGCATATGGACTAGATGAATGTTGTGAATCCTTTCCAACTAAAATATCCTTTTCTATTCTACTCTATTCTAGTCTAAAGTATTCATGACATCATTGCAGCTAGCTGTAAAACACCTTAAAGTTCACAGAGTATTTTGCATTTTCTAGAAAATACACAATATTTTTACTGTTTTTTAAGCATTAACTATAGCAGGACAAGTTAGAAGGCAGAATATACCTTTAAACAGTTTATTTTGAAAGAAAACAGACTTCAAAACTGTACCAAGTTAATAATGTGTGCTATAGACATTCTGCATTACCGTAAGTTACTGTTGACATTAACAACTTCAGACTTTACGGAAAAAAGTACTCTATAGGTTTTAAAAGCAATAACTTATGTAATTCTTTATTTTATTTGCATAATGTTTAAATCAGTCAAATCATGACTTTCTTCTTGAAACATCAGTTCCTCCTCAGATAATAAACAAATTTTATAGCAATGTATACTCCTAGTTAAGAGACAACTAAGTATATATTACAAGGTGAAGTCTTACAAATTTATTTCTAAAGAAAAGATGTCAGTTATGGAGCTGCACAACAAGAAAGTGAAACAAGTAATTTAAACTAAATTGTTTTGTCTGAAAGCCAAGCCAGATTTGTATCTGAACTTTGAAACTACACTATTTGTGCCTAATTTCTTGATTGCCCCTTTGCGTTTCAGGACTTTAATCCATTAATAAACAATTAAAGAAAGCACTTGCAAAGTTAAGTATTTAATATCTCAAAATGCTTATTAGTTTATATAAAATTTCAAATCAATATTAAAAAGCGGACATAAAAGATTTCTTGTGTACAGTTGACAAAATAAGAAGGTTTTTCATAAAAGAGCAATATGTCAAGTTTCCTGATCTAGTCTGCTTGCTTTAACTCACAGCTCTATGAAAAAAACTCTTGTGAGGAATTCCTTAAGCCTGAATTCCTTAATTCTATCTTAAATAGTCTGAATGGATTGATACAGTGCCCCTTCCCTGGAAGTGAAAGCCAGGATGGATGAGGCTCTGAGCAACATGGTCTGTTGGAAGGTGTCTGTGGTAGGGGGGTTAGAACCAGATGATCTTTAAGATCCCTTACAACTGAGGCCATTTTATGATACTGAGGAAAAAAATAGTAAACTAGCAAGTAATCTTTAATGCAGTTCAAAAATACCTTGCAGATAAAATACAAGTTCCATTTCTCTTTTAAACATTTTTGTGATTTAACTATTGGCTAGACACCTAGCCTACAAATATTAAAGTAGAATATACTGAGACTAATATCAAAGCAATTATGTAAAGTCTGTGGCTCGAAGATTTTACTGAACAGTCATTCTGATTCTGTGTGCAGCTTAGACAAAAAGTGATTAACAGACTGCAACATGCTCTAAGTCTCATCACTTATACTGAAGCAAATAGTTGAATTTCAATATTAAAATACTTTACCACAATAGAAAAAAAAAGCCTTAGTTATTTATTTTACTATGTTACACGATTGATTTGAAAACAGAATGCACGGGACACTTTGTCCATGCTGACTGACTACCTATAGGAAATTATGGTTATGAGTTAAATGGAAACAATAATGTAAAGGAAAATTATCTATGAATCAAACCAGACGCATGTGACCATGGGTGGAAATCAACAGTAATATGAAATCTAGTCAAGAATTGAGAAGAGCTGTTCACAAAAGTTTCATATGCTTTTGATTCATGTATTTGTTTCGAATACCTTTGGTTTAAAAGTCTGTATACTGTTGGAAAAAGTACCTGGAACACAGAGAAGAAACAAGGAGTTTGTGAATAAAATGACAAATTAAATGGCATAAAAAAGACTAAATTTAGGTGATTATGGTGCTAATAAAGAAAGATCTCTCTTAGAAAATAAAAAAAAAAGTGCATGTCATATCAAAGAAATACAAATCTGCTTCACTATTTAAAGTGCTATTGGTCTCTGAATGTTGAAAGGAAGAAGACAAAAAAGAAGGTGTTTTTGTGGTAGGAATCTGTTGAAGAAATCCAAATCCAGAAAGACCAGTAGACTAAAGCTTTCTTTGTAAAACGAAGTTTCACGGCCATCTAGAATTAGAGCTCACTAACTACTACTGTAGGAAAGAAGAATTGTAGAATACAGGTTGTCTAGGAAATCTTGGAATGAGTGTTTCACTTAAGGCAGAATGTCAGAATGACGAGAATTACTCATATTCTATCACTGTACTGAAAGTTGATGTGTTAGGTTACTATGTGGAGATTGGCTAAAGTTACAAGTGAAAACACGTAAGCATTTTCTAGTCTGCAAATACAGATGCAAAGATCTAACATTGATTTGTGATATTGACACATAATCTCTTCAGTGGATAATTGAATGAAATTTTACTCTTAAGCAATTTAAGAAGAATTGCTGTGACCAATAGAATCACTCGAGCCTTTTTTTCCTTACAAACCACATGAATACCATGGGTGTCATGGTTGTCTTACTTTTATATTCTATTTGCAAACTCTTTTGGACCAGGATTTTTTTTGCTCTTCACACCAGAGTCCATCAGCATTGGAGCAAATCCCACACAAAATACACTCAAGACATCTAATTCCGTGCTTTCACTGGCCTGGTACTGTTGTTCTGCTTTTAGCAGACTACTTGCTGCCAGCAATAGACATGAAGAAAGTGGACAGCTGTGTTAAGCATCATTCTATCAGGTTAAGTAGGAGGAATATTTAAATCTACCTTAGTAGATTATGATAGCTGAAAGGTGGAGGCTATTGCCATAGGGATGGAGTACCTGCTACAGCTAATGAGTACCTAAGCCATACAAGGAAAATAGTTTCCCTGGTAACAGCTTCTTAACAATATGAGGGGCTCCTAAATGGATATGCTGCAGCTGTGTGTGCCTGAAACTTAGAGTCACAGGAGAAAGTCAAACAAGCAGTAGTCCTGCAGTGAAGTCATGAAACAAAGCAACCTTTGAGCAGTGTTCTCACAGGCGAAAAAGATTCTGATTTCTAAATAGGAAGCTCTCCTTTATACACTGTTTCTCCAGAATATAGAAAAACAGGATTTTGCTTAGTCTCAGTAATGAACAGGGTAGCAACAAACCAGTACAGGTTCACTGTCAGTTCTTCTTCCTAAGAGAAACATATCAGCAAAAGGAAAAAAAACGCCTTCTTTATTCAGCTAACTAAAAGCACTTAGTATGCAGGAGATGTTCCTGAAGATGATATCATGGGTGTTTTGCTTGAAGGAAATGTGGGTTTTGCAAATGGCAGTTGTTACATAAATAAGTCAAATGAAAAACAGATGGTTATTCTAATTCTTTCCAGCATGTAGTTCTTATTATTAATAAATCATAGAGAATTCATGAGAACACTGTTACAGATTTTAACAGAACCTACGTGTATGGTGGAACTACAAAAATAGTTAATAAAATTGGCTTATCGAGTTAGTTTACTGTAGTAAAGCATGCACTTAATAAAAGGTTAGCAGAAATAATAATTTATTTATACCATTCATTTTAGTGTGGCAGTTCAATAAGATCAGCAATAACAAAAATCATTCTCAGAAACAGCACTTTGGGGTTGTTCATAATACAGCTCTGAAACTTGTAAAAAGGGTAAATTCAAATACTCAGCTTCTCAGGTTTTACTGAAGGTTTTCTGTAATATGCTTAAAGTAAAGTAAAACAATAAAGATTATGCTCAAGGAGCCCTAACAGTGGGAAAGAGATGACACTTCAGAGACACCATTTAAGAATGCCCAGTAACAGGCTATCTAAAGTATTTCTTCAGCAGCCGCAGGGCAGTTTATCACCTGAGTTAAATTAATCACTAGCACAGTTACAGCAAGGGCAGTAGGATAGAATATTTAGATAAAAGAATACAGAATAAGAAACCTTAGTACCCTGAGCTTTTGACCTATGGAATATGTGAAGACAATAGAGTTTTCAAGTAGTCAAGGAGTCCTACAAGCCACTGGACATGAGAACTAAAGAGGTTCAAAGAGACTTGAGGTGATTTTTCTTTTCCTTGCCCATTTTTTAAGAAAGTGCGTTGTATTTTCCAGTCTTTACAGGTTTCAAATGATAGAATTCCAGGGTTCCTTGTATGGCAGGAATGATACATGGTAACTTAATGATAGTATATTTTGTATTCTGTTTTCTCTCTTTTTGCTATCAAGTACTTGGATGTGTAGCTTAAGCATCACTACAGCTAGTATTTTCACGTGAACCCAGCATTTGCACTTTATTATGAGATCCCTGACTGCATATACAAACAAAAACAGGACTGCTTGCACAAAAGCATCCAGAAACCTATATAAAAATATAAATATTACCAAAAAAATCGATTTAACAAGACTTATTTCAAACAATCTTTCATATTCTTCAGTCTTTCAGCTTTTGCATATCCCTTCTGTTTCCAGTGCTTTCTGCCATATGGTCCACATAAAAAACATATTCTGTTCAGGTCGAAAAATGTAGAAGTTTTGTTTGGTTTTTTTTTGTTCAGGAATATAGTATAGTCATTAATGTTTACCAGTTCTGCAACAGTTGTTTCTATAGGTATGAAACATTTTATTAAGAACTGCTCAAGCATTCAGGAAGATATTAATGCCATATCTGTAGAGAATTCAGCCCATTATTTTGAGATTACTTGAGTGATAAAAAGGGGAGCATTATAAAATGGGTACAACGTGCTGTCATCCACCTCTGCCCACACTTGTGACTGTGTGACAGCAAATCTTCGCTTGGGAGGTAGGGCTTATAAAAGTCCTAGTAGAAATCCCCAATGAGAAATAAATATCAGGCAAAGTGCACACACACTCAGCACACATGAGATTATTCTTTTTCTAAATCCAAATAAGAACTGGACTAATTATTTCTGACTAAGGAAATTGATTTGCTGCCAGGTGTCAGCAGTTGCCTATGGACATAGACTTTAACAAAAACTAAATGTACATACCTGTGAAGAATGATCTACAGAAGAGCACAACTGAGAATTTAAACATTTGGGATAAATCTTTTATTTAAAGCAAAGTATAAACTGTTCTGACAATCAGAGAAAAAATCAATTTGTGTGGAAAATCTTGAAATTAAATGCCAGATATTATTTTATAAATGTTATCTATTTCTCTTTAAATGTGTCCCTAGATTCACCTGGTCATGTCCTATACCTAGGACCTTTTACTACTCCTTATATTGCTTTTATTGAATAACACTGTAGTTAATTATAAAAGGTGTCAGACTATAGCCTTTGAAGATCCTTCTTCCTCTGTTATAACTCTTAGCTTTTCAATTCACAGGGTAGCTCTCTGCCTATCTCTTAGAACTAGTTAGCATGAAGGCAAAGAGCTCTATTCAGGATTAGGTCTTGCCAATTATAAATGAGACAAGTGACGAAATCCCATTAAACTTAAACAATTTTCAGTGTCTTTCATTGGCCTTATTGCCTAGTACCTTGTCACCTGTCAGATTACATGCTTTTTTTTTTTATTGATTTCTGTCTCATTATTTGTTGTATTAATTTCTAATATCTGCCATATTGACTGCTGCATTTTGATTGCCCACAAATTTGTCTTTTAAGTCCCACATTTATGACTGCCTTATTACTTGTCCTAATATTATCTGTAATATTATTTAATGCTGTTTTTCTATGGATTTCCTGGTGTTTTCCTATTCCTCCTAAGGGAGTTATCTGTCTGACTCTGTAACCTTCCCTTTTTGCCTCTCTGCTTACCTCCCATCTTTTTTTCTCCTTCGTCTTCAGATTCTTTAAGCTTCCTTTAGTTTGCAACAATGGATACCGAGCTATTGATTCTTCAAGCTTGCAACAGAATCATAGAATGACACCTTTTTCCACTGTCTACCTAAGTGTCTCATGTATTTTTTCATTCATCTTGTACACTCTACACTTCGCTCTACCCCCATTTCTTCCAGGGAGGGAATGACATCTTCCTCGTCTTACATAGCAGTGTGGGGAGAAAAAAAAAAAAAAAGGTAAAAGCTTTTCAGTATATGTTTTATTGTCGTTTAAACCATTTTATCCACCTTAGTGAGGACAAGAAAAAAAATGTTATGTCACTCAGATGGCCATTTATTCATATATGAATAGCAAAAATCTCTAAGGGGAAAGATTTCATACTCCACCCATTCAGTAAAACATATCTGAACAATCTGCTCAAAGAAGTAGCAATTAAAAATGCATTCTTTCAAAACAACCAGGAAAAATTACAAAACTGAAAAGGAATAGGTCATATTCATCAGATGATAAACTGTCAGACAAAAGCTTTACTAATTACTGTAATTGTCTGTGTCTCTCATGATTCACAGCTAACTTCTTGATAGTGGAACATATAAGACCACAGCATCTGATGGACGCTGATAAATCTTGTGTTTTGTTTATATTTTTCTTTTAACTCTTGGAAAGCACATTTTGGAACGAAGCTGGTTGCCATCTTTTGAACAATGATGTGTTCTTTGGGATTATGAAATGCTCCCTCTCTCTGGCATGACAAATATTCATAAATTAAACCAATTACCTAGTGTACTTTCACAGTTTCTTTTAGAAGATTCTACTTATGTTCGCGAGATCAGTTAATATTGTTTTGCTCTTTTAAAATTTTCTCTCCCTTTCTCTTCTTAAATGTATCTTTCAACTGTTGGCCTGAAAGTATTTATTTTGATTTCAGCCTAGAAGTTTGAAATTGTCACTTAGAAGCCTGAACAGTTCGGGATCGCCTCAGGAACAATGTAGAAGGGAGTAGGAACAAATCTCTAGCTTGATGCAAATGGCTTTCAGACATTGTTTTTCATCTTTTTCGATGCAGTTTCACAAGCTTGACATATACTTGGTTGTATAGTGAGACTTTACTGCTGCTCTCTTATACTCTAATAGCAGTTCTGGAAACCCTGGCAGTACCTGCGTCATATGTTCTGATTCTGAACATAAAGAAACTAAGTGGATATTAAATTAAATATTTAATTTAAAATTTATTTGAAGTTTTCTTCTTGTTTCGTATCTTATGCCCTCAAACAAGAGAAAATTTTATTTTTAGGTTGTTTCTTCTCTTTGGGTCTGCGAGAATTTTTCATGTGTCTCTTAATGCCCCCATTCATTTTTTTCTCATATTCACTATTAAGTTCAAAGCCTTATTCTTGCTACTGAGAGTGCCACTCACTTTCTTCGCTTCTTGAAACAGTTTCTGCCTTTTATTCTTCCGAGCTATCTTTAACTACTGTTGCTACATTCTCCCATTCTAATAATTTTCGTAATGGTGGGGGGGTGGTTCTTTGTCTGTGTGCCAAGTGTTCTTTGTCTGGATTTACCTTTTTATCAACAGTAATCTGATGTACTAGCTCTCTTTTCAGTACATGTGATATATTGCTTTTGATACCATAAGGAAGATGTACTCTAAAATACATAAATGCTAAACTGGAATGGTAATACTGGATACTGAGTTAGTAATTCTATACCTGTATCTTCTTTGTATGGGACTAAATATCCTCTTTCTTTAGGAACATAAGTTTTCAGTAATTTTATGGAAGACCAACTCTGTTTGATGCTTCATAACCATCTGCCATGCGTGCAGACTGTTAAAATTTACTTTAAAAACATAGGTCTGTCATTTCCAAGGTAATGAAAAATATAGAACCCATGTTGTGAGCAAAATTACTCCGTTCACATGTGAAGATGCCCCAAGCATTTAAGCTTTGTATCTTCTATAATAAATGTATAATATCTCTCTATGTTTATCTGGGCCCTAAGCTCACGCACACTGGCATATTTTATTTTGGTCTGTCAGAAACATATACATCAAATATCAAATGATTTTGAATGATGCTGCTTTGCATAATGATTTTAAATTATTTGATGTATTCCAGGCAATTTTTATTGAAATTTTTTACAAGTTTTTAATCTCAAACAGTATGATTATATGCATTTTTTAAAAGAACTGTTGCATAGTGTTATATTTGTAGTGTATTTAACCTTCATCAGGTATTTTTCCTGTTCCTGTACTCCCCATTATGAATGTTATCCTTGCTTTCCGGAAACAGATCCTTTACTTTGTTGTAGTTTTAGAATTTCAGGCATTCTTATCTGATAGAAACCAGTACAACCTCTGCAACCTGTACCACAGCTCACTAGGCTGGTAGATGAAATCTGAGTTAAAGATTAAGAACTCTGGTTCAGAGCCAGTTGGCAGTTTTTACTGGCTTATTACACAAAGCGTTGGACCCCTGGTTCGCTGCTAAAAATGTAGAATTCTTCACACTCACCTTTCATGACTAGTTGAAATAACTCGTTCTAAAACATGGATGTTGCAAAGATTAATTTCTGTCACTGGTCCTGAACATGAAGACTCCTTACTATGATAATGTAGCTCTTAAATTGTAATGGGCATAAGAAATGCACATCCCATTTCTACATGTTTTTTACTTTACTTTGACAATGCTTTTGTGTATAAGTCTCTACTGCCTTATGCTGCAATAACTTTATCCTTATTGCCTTATTGTTTTATGTTTCACCTAAAGTAATTCTCACAGAAAAGGATTATTAGTGTATGTTGCAGTTAAGTTATTACATTCAATTAGTAAGTTTTGCCGTCTCAGTCAGGCGGAAGCCTGTTTAGTAGCAAACAAAAACCAGAAAACTGAACAGCTCTTTTGCCCTTAAAGAAGTTATATACTGGAGCCACAGTAGTGAAAGCTTGTACAATAAAACAAATTATTTTTATAAAAGGATACCAAAGGCTTTTTACCAGTTTCACCAAGGTACTGACAAAAAAGCCATGACAGGATAATTGGCAGTGTGAGCTGGGGAAGACTGATGATTCTCTTTTATTATGGCAGGTAAACAGCCAGATTCTTGCCTTCAGATTTTCTACCACAGAAAAAATTCTATTGGTCAAACAATTTTCACAAAAAATGTCACTGAAGCTTCGTAGTCATCAAAATAATTTCACTTTGGAAAAAAACAGTATGTAAATTCACACAAAGAAAGTAGATTTCCTTAGTTTATTCTCAGGCTGGCAATCAAAGGCTTAACTTGAGCCTTAATCCCTTTTAGCTGAAAGCTCCTTTAGCTGGAAGTTCATCTGCCAGCACTCTGTCAGTCCAGCTATTTCTCATGTCAGCTGGTGATGAACAATTACTGACACATTAATCCTGTCTCACTTCCTCACAGACTGAGCTTTGTCTGAGTTTGAACAGAATGAGATGAGATATAGCAACTATTTTGGACTACCTAGGGGGTAGTGGGGAGGAAAGGAAAAATAAAGTTTAAGGAACATAAATCATTAAAAACGACTCTGACCTTTTTGAGCATGAATTATCAAGATCAAAAGAAACATAATCATCAAAACATTTTTTGAGTTTATAGTGAAAGTATGGGAATGAATTCTGAAAAATTAAAAAGGTCTAATTTTTAAGTAGGCTGCTGCAACAAGTAGGAAGAGCCATTCACAGAGGCAGTCATTACAGAAATTCTTTTGTAATGTTACTGTCATTCAGTTCCTACCTTACCATGGGGTTTTGTTTGTTCTTAACTATATGAATATATTGCAAATTAAGAAACATTAGGGAACCTCAGATAAAAACTACAGCTCTACATATGGCAAACTGGATCTTCCACTGAATTATTCCTCATTCCAAATCTCATTTTTTCAGAAGGGATTAATTTAAGGTGTAGGTAATAAAGCTACCATTTAAAACTGTTATGAGTGCATCAATTTTAATTTTATTTTGATTAAAGTGATTAGCTAATTAGATTAATGTTTTGCTGGTTATTAAAATAAAATTTTAACAATTATAGTGCAGCATATATTTTATAAAGTATAAGTGCTGTGTGTTGCTCTGACCTTTCCAATACTCTGAATTATGATTGTTGTTCTATTTCTCTTCTTCCGTTGCTGAACTTTCAATATACCTAACCGAGTATAAGATCAGCCAACAAAATTAATAGCCCTAGCAAAACAATCCTAAGCTTCTAGTCTGACCTAAAGATAAATATGAAGGTGAGGGGGAAAAAAAGTAAACTCATATTTTCCAGAGGAAAATGCTTATAATGATGTATTTCAGAGTATTTTGACATATGTGTAAAAATGAGGTATTTAACAATCTTTCTTTCACCCTCTATTGTTATCACTCAGTTCCAGCCACAACTGATTTGTAGCTGACTTGAATTTTAGCATTGCATGGTCTTCAGAATTGATTTATTGTGCTGAAGAGCCAAGTTGTAAACTTAAAAGTTTAAGATCTGTGTTTCAGTAGCTGTAGACCCAAAGGTATCAAAACAGCCACTTACACTGTCACATCCAACCCCGTCAATATTTCAACTACAAGTGACCATGGAGAGGTCTGTCATTTTATAGATTTTGATACCTTATCAGTGTTTGTTATGTTTGCAGATACTTCCTTTTCTGCTGAGTATTTTGTAGTACCCTTAAGAACGTTTTGATACCTGATGGAAAATACCACACAAAAATTATTTAGCTAACTATTACAAACACATTATTAGTAAATGGCACTGTCATAGCATCTCTTTTTGGAAGGCAAAGGAAAAAATCACGTCCTTGGCTTAAAAAAATCCCATATTTCTGTTTTTCTTGGAAAAACTTATCTGTATCTGGTTTATAATACAGAACAAGCTACAATATTATAAGAATCTTTCCGTGTTGTAATGATGTTATAGTGTCATAATAAGAGTTGATTTTAAAAAATTGCCAACAAACTGGAAGAGCTTTCAAGACTTTGACTACAATTGTTTTCAAACACGAACTGTTTTCTATTATTTTGTGATATTTTCAGTCACACTTCATGTAAATGGATTAGAGTGGATGACTGGTTTCTTGATCATTCCTCTTTCTCCCACTCCACTACAACCTGTAGATAACTCTTAGTCAAACAAAGAGAAAACTGAGTGGTAAGTCTTACCAAAGCTATAAAAGATTAAGTTTAGAACTTAGAAAACGAAACAGTCAATTACACACGTAAGAGTCAAATTTAAAGTTTTTTGTGGCATCATGAAAATCTTTGTGACAGCTGAGTATGAAAATCTTAGAAATGTGTTGTGCATTAGTTCTGTATCAGGTACAAAGAGGGATAGTGTGAGCAGAGAAAATAGTTTGTGATCTACATCTCAAAGAGGATGACTTATTCCTCTTGGAATAAATCATTCTTTATACATCCTCCACAAGGAAGATGCAATTGTATATAGCCTGTAACTTTTTACTTTTCTGGGAATATACAGGCTTTTAATTTGACACTTGGGAGTTCTAGAACCAACAGTGAAGCTACTTTGCTAAAACATACTATGAGTTTAGTCTTTTCACTTAATTATTTTTTATTTAAATAAATTATTAATTTCTGCAAGATGAGGAAAATTGTAAGCATCAGTTGCTTTTCTGTTCTATCTCAAAGTTTTCTCTTTTTAATATAAAAGAACATGCAGGTTGATACATCCTAGCATACTTCTTTTAAAACATATTATAGAGCAGTTTATCATATGGACCACTGTAATAGTTTAATGATGAAAAATCTGCAATCTATGAAATTGTAAAATAATCAATGTAACTGAGTATGTGTAAGTGTGGAAAATTTTTTTTTTTTTCCTCACCTAGGATTAAGCACGCTGTATTTTCAATTTCACGTCATTTATTAGGACAGGAATTTACCAATCATAAACATCTCAAAAACATTGAAATCCATATATATGATTTATATATGATATAAACCTCTGTCTGTTTCCTCACATGAAAATGACATGACACAGTGCCATAAAAGCCTATGACCAGAATCTGAACCCATCCTATGCAAGTATGGATAAGATATTCACCCTAATAGTGACTCACCCTATTAATAATTTTGCTTTCAAGAGGATCTATCTGGCGAGTTGCTGACAAAGGTCATTAATATCATCTTTAATCAAATTTAATTTTCAGTTTCTGTGGATAATTCAGTGGAGGATAATACAGGTTTTTGAAAAAAAAATTAATATTTATGATGCAAACAAGGTGTTCAGAGTTAGGACTTCTCCCCACAGTGGAAACTCCATAGTTTTTGGCAGTCATCTTTAAACTGACTTGGGCATAACATGGTGGCTATGAGAAGTATTACACTGGCTGAAATATTTCCGTGACACCTATGCTCTCTTGGGCACAAAATGAAATGTGCAGTTTGAAGACTTAATTCTGCATAATCCATTTCCCTGTAAGCAGAGCCCTCAGTTCTTAACCTGGATGTACGACTTTCTGTATGGCTCTCTGAACGCAATGATTTTTTCACTCAGACTGTGTAATAACCACTATCACACAGTTTGATGACAAACTTTTGATTTCTTGTGCAATTTAACTTCAATGAAACACCAGTAATTTTTCACATATCTAGGAATAGAATTCTCAGGGAAATGGGAGACTTGTGAATAGATATTGCTGTATCTTGATTGTCAGCACAGACAGTGAAAACTCAACCAAGTTTATTAATTGCCTTTGACGTGTATAAGAATTTCTTATAGATGGATAGGTACTTTTAAAAGTTCACTAAACGCTTTTAGTAGAGTTCATGAATTGCGAAGTGTCCTAGCTGTGCTCAGACCTTGATGCTGTGCAAGCATTGCTCAGCAACATCTAAAAGTGGTGATGCTGTTATGAGCAGTGTTTTGGTCACAAATCTGAAGCACAGTACCACAGAGTATGCTATGAAGAAAGTTCACTCCATCCCGTTCAGATCCAGAATTGTTGGAAGTGTTGCTCATACTAAAGCCAGAGACATGGGTTTGACAGACGTAGCACTCAGTGGACAAGGAATTGGATGGATGATTGCACTCAAAAAACTGTGGTCAGGGGCTCCAGGTCCAGGTGGATGTTACTGATGAGCAACATTCCTCAGGAGTTGGTGTTGGGGCCAACAGTGCTTAACATCTTTGTCAGCATCAGGGACAGTGGGATCAGAGCACCCTCAGCAACTTTGCCGACAACACCAAGCTGGGGGATGCAGCCAACATGCTGGAGGGAAGGAATGCCATCCAGAGGGACCTTGGTGAGATTGAGGAGCGGGTTCATGAGAATCTCAGGAATTTCAGAAAACCAATTTTAAGATCCTGCAGCTGTGTTGGAGTCATCAGCACAAGTACAGTCCAAGTGTAGAATGGATAGAAAGCAGCCCTGGAGAGAACTTGTGGGTGTTGGTGGATGAAAAGTTTGACGTGACCTGGCAATGTACACTGGCAGCCCATAAAGCCTAGCACATCCTGGGCTGTATCCAAAGCAGCATGTCCAGCAGGGCAAGGGAGGGCATTCTGCCCCTCTGCTCTACTCTGGTGAGACCCCACTATCCAGCTCTGGTGCCCTCAGCATAGCAGGGACACGGACCTGCTATAGCAAGTCCAGAGGAGGGACAGGAAGATGATCAGAGGGCTGGAGCACTTCTGGGAAGACAGACAGAGTTCAGCCTGGAGAAGGCTCTGGGGAGATCTTATAGTACCTCCCAGGACCTGAAATGGACAGCTGGAGAGGGACTTTTACAAGGGCATGTAGTAATAGGACAGCGGGGAATTGGATTAAAAGCAAAAATTCTAAGTTTAGATTAGTTTTTTGGGAGAAATTCCTTACTGTGAGGGTGGTGAGGCAATAGGACAAGTTGCCCAGAGAAGTTGTGAATGCCTCACCCCTGAAAGTGTTCTGAATAGGGCTTTGACTAACCCTGTCTAGTGGGAGAAGTCCCTACTTATGAGGCTGAGGAGTTGGAACTTGATGATCTTTAGGGTCCCTTCCAACCCAAATTATTCTGGGATTCTATGATAAAAATTAGCAAAACAAGAATTGCTAGCTTTCCAGCAGCTCATTTATCAACCGTATTCAAGGTGCATAGTTAAGTCTGACTGCACATAGTGTCCTACTTTCCACACTGAGTTTGTCTCAGAAAATAGTCTCTGTATGTGATCAAACTGCTGGAGAAAAAAAACCTTAGAAATCTGCAAGCCAGGAAGTAAAAAAAAAACAACTTTTGAACCACTAAAAGATGAGTGGTTTTCCGTTTTCCAGACTATGTTGAGAACAATGGCTGCAGACACAATATGCATGATCAATCTAGAAAGTGCAAAGCCAAGTTAGCTATGAGTGTACAGATGACAACAGAAGTGAATGGGTTAAAGCCTACAAGAATTTTATTCCTCTCTTTCAATTTTTTTTTTTTTTAAAGTTAGCTCTATGTATGAACTGTGAATGCTGCACTACAGGGATGTGCTGTTCCTTCTGACCCCATTTCAAGAATTATAATTATTTAATAACATCACAGATAACATAATTAGTTCCTCAGATCTGGGTTAGTTGCATGACATATTTAACAGACAGACCCAGAATAACTCTCCCCTGTGAGACACTGCCTTAGTGAAAGGAGAAAATAATATCAGAATAAGTGCATGAATAACATGCTGCAATATTAACACATCTGTTTCACTGCAAGCAAGTAGCATGTTCTGGAATTATGAAGTGTTTATGTACTGCATTTTCTGTTGAATAGAGATAATTAATTAGACCAGAAATATCTATCCAGTGCAATTAATTAATGGTTTACTCAATGCACTTGTTGAATTCATTATGCCTTAATTTCCCTTTGCCTTTTTTTTTTCACGATTTATTATTACTGGTTTTGTTGATGTTTACCAAGTCCTTTGCATTACTGCAAGGGCTACACATGCTCCCCAACATGTCATGGAGGAGAAGGAGAGGCAGCAGAGCAGTCAGGAGATACAAGGCTTCATGTCTGTACATCTGCTGTTGGGCAGTTAGGAAACACACCATAAAGAGATAGAGTCAAGAGCATGTGTTTGTGTGTATTGTATTTGTAGTGCCATGCACTTTTTACAGAGGAAATAGAGGCCTTAGCACAGTTCTTTGCAGCACCCAATTCATAAGATACAAGACAATTGCAAAGAAGGGACATCATCAATGCAAATGCTACACAGAAGATGAATAAAACTGTCCATATTGACATCTAAGCAAAAATTGCTTCACACAATTTTAATAGGCCACAGTGAGCTGATGCAGCAAATTAAAGCAGTCACATTTCCCATAAACCACATTTGAGAAAGCTATATTTCCTCAGGAGAATACATAAATGAGTTTAAAAAAAGCTTTTGCTTAATGTGTTATACAAAGAAATAAACCTAAATGTACCAAACAAAATGCAAAAGAGGTTTGATCCGCATTATCTAGATGAAAACACAAAGTGGTCTCTGGTGGATGTTCAAAAAACAAAGCAATCCAAAAAAGAAAAGAGACAGCAAGAGCAATTTGGAAATTACCTTGTTATTTGAATTTACTTTTTAGATTAAAAAGTTCAAATTATTTTTTCAGGGATACATACTGCTCATGGCTACAAGGAAGCAACTGCACAATGTATAATATTCATCTAGAGCAGTTAAGCAAAGCCAAAAATCTCTTTGAACTGCTCATTTGAGCTTGACTAGCAACAAAAGTATTATTTCATTGCTGGCTCCTTGTCATATAAATATATATATATATATACACTAAATACTTTCAGAGAGCGAATTAACTACACATCCTGAATAAATGAAAATATATTAAGCCAAACTACTTTTGTCTCCACCAAACTAATCAATTAAAAAAGAATCTTAAAAAATAATTATATCATAACAAAAGCACTCACCATATTGATTTCTACCACCCAGGTGACTATTTTGAAAATGGAGGGGAAATAAGGAAAGTTGTAGAAATGTGTAGCAGAAATATGTAAAAAGATAAAAATCATACTGTTTGTTCTGGTCAATTTTTTGTTTTAGGAAAAAAATGTCAAATCCCAAAAAACTCTATAGACACTAGCTATTACGATTGATTTTACTGAGAAAGCATTCAGGTATTGTACAAGTAAGTCAAATTTTAAAAAGCCCTTAGAGATAAAATTTATTTGTGGCTAATCAGCCAAATATTTAACCACATAGAGAGCATAAAACCTTGAAATCCTAAACACAACTGTGGGTATGGTTCTTCTATTGTTAAAATTACCTGAGTGATGAAGTACTTGTGTGTCCAGAGACATCCTGATAATGTGATATCTTTTATTACTGAAAAGGTAACATCTCCTACTTAAATTTAAGAAAAATTCACTATTTTCACAAAAAAACCCGCAGACTTACAGGACTAAGACAGTATAGGGTTCTCCCTTCCACTTGTGTACACAAAGGCCAGGCAAAGGACAATTGCAAAACATAATTTCAACAGTTTCATTATGTATGCAAACATATAACATCTGATTCGTACTTATCTATAGTATCCATATTGCTCAGTTTTAGGTAAAGACAAAAAAACAAACAACAATGACATTTTCTTCACAAAAATTGTAATGGAGTTGTTATGCAGCACAGATTTTGAAGGAAGTGACAGCTGGTTTCCAAGAGAAAATTTATTCTTGGATGCCTTTTCTCACACAGAAGCTTATAGGTAAAAAGATAATTCAGTATTTTTTTCTAACATATTGCACTCCTCCTAAACAAAAATGATTTAAAATTACAATCAGTCTGAGAAACTGGTAACAAACTAGACAGTATGTGAGACATTTTAGAAAATTGCACTTTTTTAGTGTTTCACTCTTTTTAGAGAAGAATTGCCCTCCAGACACAATGTTACAAACATAACTAGCTCAACATATTTATTTTGAATCTCATATCATGTTTTTCAAGTTATATCTGAAACTAAGAATAGAAAAGGACCTGCATCTCTAGATGGGTACAAAATGTCACAATTTGTTACGCTTCCTGACAGAAACAAAAATTAAAAAATAACATGTAAGCCATGATTGCAAATTCAGTCTGAGGCGGCATTCATTAGCAAAGTTATGAATCCTGAAGAAAAGACAATCTGCAGACTGCAGGTTATTCAGGGTTTCAGAAAACAAAAAGCAGGTATAACCCTGACGGGCCAGATTACGAGCAAGACTGATGCTTCAGAGCTAGAAGTAGAACTGGAACTTTTCCCCTTAAATGTTTTTAGAACATACAAGTAAAAATAATTTAGTCAATTTTTAATTTCCCTCTGCACTCAACCTGCTAAAGAGACCCTTATTAGTTCAGACCAACTGTCCACTTAATTTATTTACAGTAATTCATTTTGTCTTTGACAGTGGCTTTAGGTGTCAAAAGGTGTAGACAAGTATAAGTGAGAATAAGGACTGGATGCAGAAGCTGACATTTTGAAAAATATAAAACAGAGTGAAGCAGTGTTAACTATACCCACTCCTTTTGCTCTTTGTGCCAATGGCTGGTGATTAAGTCACTCTTAATACTGTACATTTAACTGTTGATGTCCAGTAGATGCTACAATAAGCAAAACCTATAGGGACATTTCTGTTCATGTTACTGTATGTTATTGTGCGATTTTCCTTTCTTTTCAGGTCCATGACTTAATTTAGGTTATACCAGGCAATGCCGCCTTTAGTTGCAAACTTACCCTCAACTGCATTCACAGGAAGGGATGAAGTGGCTGCCTTCCTCAACATGAGATCTATGAGGCCTGGGACCTCACAGCGTTTTTCTCATGGTTAAATGCCCAGATGACTAAAAAGGTCTTTCAGTAACTGCTTCCTATCTGAAAGACAACTGGCTAATCTTTAATGTTTTGGGGGTTCTTTATATTAAAGATGCTAAAATTAAATTACATTACATTTGTTGTATAATTAATTATGTTAAGTAATCTGGAGCTCTGGTTAAGATCCTCTGTTATTTGAAAGCTTAATGGATAAACAAGATGTGCATTTTCTTTCACTGTAAGACTTCACTACTGTTTGTATAGTATAATTTAAATTCTCTCAACATCATAATAAGAAAATACCACACTCTAAAAAGTCTGTGGAAAATAGAAAAATATTTGGATATGATATGCCTATTTGTACAGCAGCCTCCCATGCCTCATTTTACTCTATGGCACCACTGAGCTAACTGTATATATTTACTAAAAGTGTGTGCTATTAGATATTGCGCATATCCACAAAGATAATTTCTTTGTGAAACTAGATATTTCAAGTGAAATACGAAACTCTGTTCTTCCAGTTTCCAGATCAAAAGTTGGGAATTACTATTTCTTTTATACTGTATCATCTGTTACAACCCAGCAGATGTAACACATCGTGTTTTGTTATTGTTCACGCTTCTTGGAACACTGAATTTCCTCCCTTTGGTTCTAGTGGAGATTGCTGCAAAAGAGAAAGTTACTGAATCTCCAGAAATTATTTAGAACAGTCAAAATAATCAGATCAGCTTTAGAAAATTAAAACAACTTCTTGGAAAAATTAATTTGATTAATCTTTACAAGGGACTTTCAAAATTCCATCATAGAAATAATTCCAAGAAACAGAATAATTATAGTTTGCCATTAGTGGTAATAATTATATACACCAAATAACAGAATATTATTATAATCAGATATTATAAACCATACTCACTCTATTTAAATCTAATTATATAATAATTATAGAGCAATGCAATACATGAAAATTGCATCATCTAATGCCACAAGCATTTAAATATTTTGATGTTCTTTCAAATAAGCAGGAAGAGATGTGTAGTGATACTGACTTCCAGTAACTTCTACTGTGTATATATGCGAAGATTCAAAAAGTTTTGAGGATAGGCTAAGGGAAGACACAGATTTGTGCCGTTTCTGGCGTGCTCCACAGAAATGAGGCTAAATTTCTAACTACCTGCTTTACACTTATATTACCCAGTAGAACATCAACCACATCAAAATGGCTGGGGCGGGCAGTTTATGTTATTTGCTTATTTAGAAATGACTGTCTATTTGAACACTGTTATTGGAGTTCTCTCTGGATATAGAACTTATAGTTGTAGAATTGGCTATACTGCAACCTGTCTACTGATCTTGTAGCTGCTTTTGTCTTGCCTTCACAGAAGGGTGGGCACATGGTACAACCATTTTGGATCAGTCAGACGGACCAAGTATTGCAGAGAAGCATTAATACTTGCAGTGTTATTTGTAGCTTACAGAGATTTATAATCTTTGTGGAATACAGAGCAAGCTATTATTTGTTCCAAGTAACAGCTAAAATAATTGATACCACTTTATTTGTAAAAGCAAGAATATTGGTCTTAATTTCTCAGTTAATGTCAATCATATGAGTAACATCAGCTTAAAAATATACAAATTTTGCATATATAACAATCTATTTAGCAATCATGACCTCAACAGAAACAGTCAGGACAATTGCAGTTTCTAGACTATCTTTTGGTTTTGAAAAGCATAGCATGGTTTGCTTTTTAATCTTTCAAGGGGCAGTATCTTAAAAGGTATGGTCTTGTCTTACAAACATAAAAACCTTAAAAATTCATAAACTGGAGAGAATTAAAAAAATGGGTCAGTGTCAGTGATAGATTAATTTTTCAACACAAGAATTCAATTCTCCAGCATACTCTTTTCAGGACCCTTTGAAGTAAACAGCAGTAAAATTGGAACGTGTTTGAGTTCAGAATTTGCGTATTGCATTTTTTAATGGAGCTGCTTTTGAGTACAAAGAAGAATTAATGAGTCCTTTAAAACTACATCATTTTATGTTTTGCTTTGAACATACAGTTACACTGAGTGGCAAGGTTTGTGAAAACTGGAATAAACAAGAAAGAGTAAATGTCTACATCTCAGCAGTTCAAAGGAATACCATGGGGAGCCTGCATCAAACCACGAAGCCCCTATCCTTCATTACCGTCATCTTCAAGCAGATATTTGGGGGGTGTAATTGCAAAGGGGGGTGGGGGGGATTAGCTTTTAAATTTTTTAATTATTTTGCTTTTTTTGAAACCCTAGCTGCATGAAGATTATGCAAATGTATAAAACTATATTTAACATTAACTGTGAATCCATTATGTCTGTCCTTCAAAGAGTCATACAAACTTCAACAACTCAAACTATATGAAGACTCATTAACTACGGACCACTACATTTAGCACTGCCATTCTTCTAAATCAATTTTGGAACAAGGTTACTTGTACCAAATTTGTTAACTGTACAAAGCACAGTCCTGTTTTCAAAACCAATTTAAATAATATTGTATTAACTTGTGTAATGTGTAATCAAGTTGCTTAGATAGTGCATACCACAAAATATCACTTGACCTCATGTGGGATTGGATAAGCCAACTTATTTACAATTTGTTGCATTGTTTTTCTGACCTGTTCTCAGAATATTTGTTAAAAAATGAGTTCAGTATCCCTAATTTATTGGAATTTGTCCGATTAAAAAATCAAATCAAAAATAGATATTAAAATAGGATGTTTTAGGAAAGTCTGTTATACCTGTTCATCAAACACAAAATAACTAGGGACAGTAACACGTTTCAAACTAAATAAAAATATCTTACCTCAAGCTTCATAGCTCTAATTAAAAAATGTTCAATAAAATATCCTATTACGAAGGTCATAGCCATGAATAGATTAACATCTAGACCTATATTTATAATTATTTATTGACAGTATTTACATACTCTTATCAGTAAATCATGGTGAGGTAAATTTATTTCACATCTAAATTTGTTTTCTAACAAGTAAAGAAATATACCTTCATTATATGCTGGATTTCTCTTGTCTCAAGAAAACTTGATTTCTCTTTCATGTGAGTACTTTTTCAGAAATGATTACTCTAAAATCCATGTCAGTGTACTCAAAAGTGGTATGAGATTAAAATAGGACTAATAATTTTTCCTCTATTTTTTTTTTATTCTATTTGAATATGCACACAAAGTAGACAAAGCTTTGGAATGGGCACATGGCAATGATCTCCTTTTTCATTAATTGTCACAGTGGGTAAAAGGATTATGGGTAGATTTTACATCTCAGCCAGAACACTGTCAAGACAATTTTCCATACATACATACAAACATACAAAGCAGAAATACGCCTATGCTTCACTAAAGAGTTTGCTAAAAGCATTTAATCTCTCCTACACACTCAGTTTGAATAGCTTAAAAGTTACTTATTATTATTTTTCAGCTTCCAACACTTCCCTTAAAAAATGAAGAAATTATTTCATCATATTTTTGTATCTAAGTCTTTGAGTATAATTGAATCCCAAAATCAATTTGCATGTTTTTTCCCACCTAAGGCAGCTAGTCCTGCAGTAATTTAGCACTAGGTTTTGCTCTGGCCATGATTTTGATGAAAAGATTGCCAACTTGTAGCTAAAGAATGGACTAAGAAGTTTCATACCCATCAGCCATTGATTTGAGTTCACTGTGAACGTAAATCTGACTCAAAAGTTCCTCTATGGATGCTGAACACCATATATCAGTGCCAATCTCCTAACTTGTCATTTTTTTTCACTGAAGTAATTTCTCAGGGCATGTCTCTTTAGACTAAAGCTTGGAATGAACTTTTGTTATTTTGAGCTGCACTTCTTCATGGCCTAATAGTAGCTACATCATTTAGTCGTATTTATCATAAATTAATTACATAATACTGAAATATTTTTGCACTGTATGCAAATCTTCCTATAGAAGAAATCTTGAACCACATTTTTTGTTTAATTTTATTGTTAATAACTTCACTGGAAGCAATAAAACATCTTACTTTTAATAATGTTGCAAATTATTTTTTCATACTTAAAGATGGAATATATCATAATATATGAATAATATATTACTCATAAATAATACATCTAGCACAAAAAGATGATGCATAAATAAAAATATATAAAACTATTGTGAATCCAGCAGAAGAAAACAAAACAGTATCAATTTTTGTTTTCTTTTTTTTTTGCTTCCCTAAATGCAAAGAAAAACTTCTTGCCCTTTAGTTTTAAATACCTTTGAAGCTTGCTTATCTGCTGTAATGTCCCTGTGGGCTTACATATTCTGTTCTATAAAATAATTAAGTATATGTTGATCTATGTGATGCTAATGAAACTAGAAGTAAACGGCTTTGTATAGAGAAAGAAAACATAATTCATTCATAAAGCACACCTACTTTAAGCAAGGGCCAAATAGCTCTCTGCCTCCTGGGTGGAAATATACAGCATACTGAGAGCTGAAGTGTAGCTCTGCATCACCAGACAGGGAAAGCCTGAGCCTGTGTGGCAGTTCTTTAAGCCTCCTTCACTGCACAAGTTAATGTTGAGCCTCACATAGCAAAGCTTGCTCAAGCTGGAGATGAGCTCCCCCATGATGTTGCTGGCCTTTGGACGAAGCTTTGTCAAACTGCCACTCTAATCAATACAAAAGGAAACACAATTCTTACGAGCTGATTACATCTTATAGGCATGTTATGCATAGACAACAACATATAATTCAGTATCAAATCCAGTCTGGTTGTTATTTACATTTACTACAATTTTACCATGTTTCTATTACTCTTTTTCTTGTGGATCAATCATCTTTTCTTTAGCTCTGTCCAAAATCCTTCATGCTCAAAGCTATTTAGTGGTTCAAGGTCACAAACATATCATAGATAGATAGATAGATAGATAGATAGATACCCGTGATATAAAATACTGTATTCTTTGTCAGATTTATCCTCTCTTGCAGACCCAATAGCTGTCACAAAAGCTAAGGGTCTGACAGCTACTTGTAGCTACTTTTAAGTTTGGCTTCTTCTTACACCAGCAGGTTAATATCTACAGTTACCCACATCTCCTCAGTTTCAGCAATAATAAGTGGCAACTCAGGGAGTCAGCTTCAGATATTTTAGTATTTTAGAGCATAGAAACTTCTTCTTAGCATATAATGAGATATCTTTTTAAAATCCCCCTTACTATCGCAATATTGAAAGTCCATGTCAACTCAACAGGGGAAGGCCATGGAGGTGGTCTGAGGGATGGAGCATCTCTCCCATGAAAACAGGCTGAGAGACCTGGAGTTGTTGAGCCTGGCGAAGAGAAGGCTCCAGGGAAACCTCATTGCATCTTTCCAGTGCCTGAAGGGGGCTTATAAAAGTGAAGTAACCCTTATTACAGGCAGATAGTGACAGGACAAGAGGCAATGGTTTTAAACTGAAAGAAGGAAGATTTAGATTAGATGTTAGTGGGAAATTCCTTTTTCAGAGAGTGGAAAGGCACTGGCAGAGTCTGTCCAGAGAAGCTGTGGATGCCTGAGCTCTGGAGAGGTTCAAGGCACGGTTGATGGGATGGGACCATGAGCAGCCTGATCTAGCGAACAGCAGGGTGGCTGGAACCAGATGATGTTTAAGGTCCCTTCCAAACCAAACCATTCGATGATTCAGTGATTCTTTGATGCTATGTATTTTCAAAGCTGTTATGACTTTTATAAGAAAACCTATTTTCACAGATCTATAACTTAGCGTAAAACCTCAGTTCTTACCTGAGATTTAGTTCCAGGCAAAATTCTCTTTGTAATCTATTTCTTTTAGAGAGTGGAGTAAGAAAAAAATGCTTTCAGTTTTTCCTTTATGATGCAAAAACACCTATTCTTACTAAATTATACTTAGTTATAATAAAAAGTTATACAAGCAACATACAGAAGAAGGGTGCCACTATATTTTATAAGCTGTGTTTCCCTTCAACAGCCAGGTGAAATTTCATACTAATCCATAAATCTAAGAGTTTTACTCCATAGGATTACTGCTTCCAACTCTCAGAAAATCCATCATATCTTCTGTTTAGATCTTGATGAGATCTGAAGAGGCTAAAATCTCCTTTAACAATCGCTATATTTAAACAGTAGTAAAACAAGAGCTTGTGTGCAAGTCAAGAAAGGAACCAGACACCCACTATGTAATGAAGTGCATGCAGCCAAATCCAGGAAAACCTGAAAGTTTCAGCTAGAAAAACAACTTTTAGGAAATAAAATCCTTCAATTAAATGTGATGCAACCACTCAGATAGCTGTTTGCTCAAGCCAGGTCAAGTATGTGGTAATGTCCACCAAGATGGACTACTATACAAACTCTCGTTTGCACTTTTTTGTCTCACTGTCATATTTGAAGTATCTCATGTTTAACGCCTTAATGCTCTTATTTGTTTTTTAATATATTTACACTTTAAGGGCATAGTTCATTATAATTCCACTTCACTAATACAAAATAACAGTTTGAAAAGTGCTTATGTTTAAGGCCTGTTGATGTAGTGCAAGACACTGCTATTTTGAGGTGCTATGCTTGCTGAACCCAGGGGGGCTCAGCACTGAATTCAGTTCTGCAGTCTTCTCTAAATTGTCAGCTTAAGTTAACATCGTAATAAAGGAATAAAAGTGAGTCTTCTGCTTATCCGAAGAAACAGTTACTCTCGCTGCCACATTATCTCATAGCAGTTCCTGAGTCAGCAAAGCCAATGTGGAACTTCACGTTAACTTCACTGGGTCAAGATTAGCACTTGATCATGTTTAGCTGAATGAAGGTAGTGGTACATTAACACACCGATTTCTAATGAGAGCAAAAATTAATTAAGCCAATGTAGCAGAAGGCCAGATGAAGATCCTGTCTGACTTTACAGACAGAAAATATATTTAGACTATTTTGGCAGAATCCACAACTGTGATATAAAAGACGCTAGATACACTTAGAAAATAATGCGCTTGGTTTTTGAAAAAACAGTGTCTCCAGTCCATTAAATGGAAACCTTAGTCTCATTTTTTTTTTTGTACTTCAGGCCGTGACATAGTCCTTGTCATTTTAAAAAATTAAAAATATAAGCCTAATAGTTTTTATTCTGTGTGCAAAAATTTGCTTAAAATAGGCAATGATAAAAGAACAAGAACATGAGAACAGACATGCTTCTGTCAGGATTTTGTATATCTTTTTCCTCAGAAACACCAGTTTCAAGAAACAAGTCTTTAGGTTTTTGTGGTTGTTATTAACTCAGTTGAGATTCATCCCACAGAAAAAATATCGTTAGTTTTCAATTTTCTTTCTTTTTATGTACCACAAGAAGCTGGGTTCTATGCTGGGCACATACAAGCAGTGAATTTTAATTTTTGTAATGAGTGAAAAGCACATTTTATGATCTTCTCTGCAGAAAGGGAAAACTCTTGAAGTATGATTTTTTTTTTATGCCTAAGCCTGCCAAATATTTTTTTATTATCTCAAAGGCAATTAATATTATATAATTTTTATCTACTTTAGGACCTAATTAATAAAAACATTAACATTCAATGATAAACAATTCAAGGTGTTTTTCTGTTCCTTGTAGTACACTAAATAGTCCTTCTTAGTTTTCTTGGGGTGTTTTTGCAACCAAATCTTTCTTACATGTCATGGAGAATAAAAGAAATCGTGTTATATAATACAGGAAAATAAGATAGATTGGAACCTCAGAAAGTCCAGCAGAGGTTTAATGAGGTCTGTGGCAGCTCTGGCTAAGTAGTTTCCAAAAAGCTTTGGTGAACCATATTCAACTACTTGCTTCAACCAAGTATTTTAGTGTAAAAGCCTTTGTGACATGAATGGTGGCTACCCATCAAAATCTCTCTCTCTCTAATTTTACTTTGATTTTCTTGTCCTAACCTCGGTGATCATGAAGAACATTATACACTATTCATCTCTGAAGCTACTATTTAGTATTTGGAGACAACTCAGGCTCCTTCAACTCCTCTTCAGCTATTCTGTTATTCCACAGCTGTTCTCTGGAACCTGTTGGCCAACATCTTCCTTGAACTGCAGTTTTGAGGAAAAAGCAGAAATACCAGGAAGACAAAAATCTTCCGCTCTTGCAGGTTTTTTAGCAGCATGACAGGTCTGAGTCATGTTCTGCTTGTTATTCATGATAAACTACAGATTTCCTGCACTGCATTCCTATTTGTATTGTGGATCATCTGAGCTAACTTCAGAAATTTGCTCCTCTTCTTATTACTCTTCTGCATAAATTAGATTGATTTCTCAAATTATTTTGAATTCTAAACCTTTTCTATGGTTCTGGTCTTGAACCTTAGTAGTTTGATAGAATCTACAAAACCAGTAAATGGACTCTATATTCTGTGGATTATTGCTAAGGAAAGTA
This sequence comes from Eulacestoma nigropectus, assembly GCA_013397775.1. NCBI lineage: Eukaryota > Metazoa > Chordata > Aves > Passeriformes > Eulacestoma > Eulacestoma nigropectus. The sequence continues at coordinate 699,539 of VZTE01005578.1, forward strand.
AATATATGGTTTATATTTGCATTGAGATATGTACTTTATTGGAGCATATTTATATGTCTGTCTGCAGCTCATGGCAGACTCTCATGGAACCCTATTTATTACATCACCCTTTCGGCAATGAACCAAAATCAATCTTAGATACTATCACTTTATACAAGTTTCTTCCAAACGGTGCTTTCCTTCAAACTTCCAGGTGGGAAGAAAATTTCTCTCTTGGAATGGAGCGGAACTGTAACTTGCCTCAAACAAGTACAGAGCTTTTGAATGTGAATCAACTAAGTTGATTCTATGAATACATCCCTTGAACAGATTAAATCTCCTCTAATGTAAACAGCTGCCAAAAGGGATGGAGGAGAAATAGATAGCAAGGGAAGTGGAAATGGCTCAAGCTCCCTTACTGTTCAATTCACACTTACATTTTTTACATATGTATTCACCTGACAGATTCATCAAATATGTATTTTGTAAGACAATCTTTATACACTTTATAGTCGTTAAAAAGAATATTTGGGAATTAGATATATGAGTGTGGAGAGTTCATACACAGAGATTTACCGGCATAAAAGTGTTTCCATATGCATATATCTTTTTGTTTATAGCCTCTTTCAGAGTGTCTGATTTCCATTTAACAGAGCCATTTGAATTGCCTGTATATACAACATTAATGAAATGGTAGCTCAGATTTATTTACTTTTTCTTGCTAATGACATTCAGTTATTAGAAAAGGACACAAAAATGGCTGATGTCCTGAAACCTGCCTGACAATCAGGGAAAGCATGACATACTACTGCAACGAACAGCAGAGAGCAGAAAAGAGGTCACAGTTTTCTATCAGACTTTAAATACTTTCTGAATTGCTGAAGAGCGCCATATAACGTCAAAGGACACCAGTGAGGATCGGCTGCATGGTGCTTACAATACGACTAGGTTTGTATTTCATCAGCTACATGTCTTCATTTCATTCTCAGAAAGATGGAATCTCTTTTGTGGGGAAAAAAAAAAAACAACACCCAAAAACACCAATCACCCAACCTAACCAAAAAACAGGCAACAGAAACAACGAAGAATTTTATAAAAAATATTTCATCAACAATACACATAAGCAGGAGGGATGTTTAGGACAGAAATTTTCCCCGTTTCACTTGCAAGGTGAAATGTGTTCAGACTTCAGTAGAATGGTATTTTCATCTGAGCTGCAGTGGCCATTAATTTGAGCACACTTGACTGAGAGCATGTACTAAAAGGCAAAGACATGCCATGGGATCTGAAAACACCTGAAGCTAGTGGTTAAGGGACATGATGACATCTCTCCAAAATCGCAGGCTGCTGCTGTGTTCTAAATATGTTGACTTTCCAATTTTGCTACCATACTGTCACCTTGCATTTCAGAAAGATAAATTTTCACACAGCCTCTATCCTAAGATCAGAGAGAAGCACTGCTGCTTTGAGAAATTGGTTGTTGAAGCTGGCATTTAACTGACTCTCAATGGCAAAAGTTTTAGTTTAGTAACTTTTCATTTCTTGTTCTCTTCCTTATTATTTTGAGAGGCTACTTAGTGCAAGAAATGAGTGGAGCTACGCTATCTATATCCCCTGGATATCAGAGTGTACACTTCAAATACCTTTAATTCTGGTCTTTCAGGGTCTTTCCTGTGAAGGAACTGAGTTAAAATGCTTATATTTTCATGCAGAAATATACTGCAGCATTTATAAAAATAGTAAGGATTCTGCCCAGAGGAAGTAAAGCAGCTTCCAAGATTTTATCTGTCAAATGTATATGGTTTGATTTTCTTTCTCCAATTATTTTTTTGTTTCTGCATTTTCAGTGATAGCTGGTTGGTATTCTAGAGCATAAGAATAATCAGAACAATTCATCAGTGTCATAGCTGACATGCTGCCTAGTGGAACAGTAGGAGAGAATGCCAGCTGAATGCAAATTGAGACAGAGTTCAGGAAATAATTACATTTTTAATTGTGAAGATCTCCAGAATGTTTCTGTAGCTCTTATAACAACTGATTTCTCCTTAAGAAGAAACAAGATGAAAAATAGGCCATGGTATTCAGTGGGGGAGGAGAAAAATTTGGAAAGAAACCCACAAACTTTGTGGATACTTAAAGAAAAAGGAGTTAGTGAATTCCTGGGATGCATGTCATCACCCACACCTGCTTGGTCACGGCAGTTGAAAATACTTTTTTCATTAATATCCTCATTATGGACCTGAGAATATTTATCTATCTGAGAGAGAATTTTACAGCTGACAAAAGACTGACATACTGAGTGGAGTATTGGAAAGAAATTTGACTGTATCCTTATAAAAAAAGTGACTACTTTAGGACAGTGATAACATCTTCTCTCTTTCATTACAGCTAAATCTATTCATTTCATGAAGTATTTTATTTGCTTATATGAAAGGTAAAAAACATGCCTTTTTGATGTGTGAAAACATGGTGTGTGCTGAAACACAACTTTCTGGTAACACTAGTGGTTCAGAACAACATAGAACAGATTATCACAGCAAGAACAAATTATCCATAATTGACTTAATATCACTCTTACTGTATTAACTCTAATTTAGAAAAACTAGCCTCAGCCTAATTTTTTATATTGTGAGCGTGTTTAGTTCAGGAATCCTTTGTCTTGTTTACTTAATTGTATGTGTCAAATCACACTTTGCAAAAATAAAAATATTCTTTGGTATATTTGTATGGATATTCTCTCCGCTCTGCTTATATTGATTATATAACATGTTGTTCTTAAAGAGTGGACTGGTCATGATTTCTTTGGTTATCCTTGAAATTTTCATAGAATTGAGAGAAACTACATGTATTAGGGGTTTTTTTCAGTACAGAATTTGGCTTTTATATGAATAAAACAGAAAATTGACTCACTTTCCCACATTGAAAGTTAATGGAATTGATGTTTCAAAATGGTAATTTTGTTAAAAGGCATAAGCCTTTTTGTATGACTTGGTGTCTCATGGTTCTTTGGAGCAGACAAGAGAGTGTGGTTTTGAATGAGGAACTACCTTTAAATGATGTTTAAATAAAAAAAGCATGTGTCAATTGCTAGAAAAGTAACAACTAGGGGATGAGAAGGTAAAGGGAAGTGATCTCTCAAGTCATAATTTTAAATTTTTAATCTGAGTTCTTACAAGACTTTGATCAGAATCAGACAGAATTCTCTGATGCATAATGGCCTGTGCCCATGTAGAGCACACAGAAAACTTAACCTGTCTTGTCAAACAAATAGGCACACGAAAGCATCAACCTACTAGCATTATTTTTAATATCCATTACTATCTCTGACTGAGGTCTAAGTAGTTACTGAGGAGACTGAATTCATAAATGCTCTATTAAGCAATAACTATATATATATATTTGAGCACGATTGACTAACTTTTGCATTCATCTTACTTAAAATTATGATATTCCAGCCTTAAGAATGCTTTGTTGTTGTTTCATACTCTTGATCTTTTGAAGGGGGATGATTTCTGGTTATAGCTTGTGTTAATTTTGAAGGTAATCAGCTTACCAATTTACCATCAAATCAAAACACCTGCTCTTCATCCATTTAAAATCCCTTAGGAGGGATATTTCAGTTGGATAAAAAAGAAAAACCAACCCAACACTATCTTAAAATGTAGGTTTTTACATTTAAAACCCCGAAAGCTCAGTCCAGAAATATAGTTACCACAGAACTCAAGTAATTAAAGTTTCCATAAATTATTTTAGCATTGCCTGAAGTAATTTATATTCACAAAAGATGAGAGGTCAGTCTTTGCTTTGAAATGAATGTATCTTATTCTCAAGAAGAAATACCATGCAATATTTGAGAGTAAAATAATGCTTTCAGAGCAGAAACACAATTATTTATGTTATTTATCCTTTCTATTCAGTAGCTTACACACATAAATGCACATACACTCACATATGTCTCTCTCCCCCAGACATGTCTGGAGAATTTTAGTGCTGGAATGAAAATCCATTTCTGATTGAGTGTAACATTTTTCTTTTTGCCACTTTTCTTTTTTTGCATGGCAGGGAACAAAAAAATTAAAAGCTTTCTGCACAACATCCTGGAATCTGATACAGATTGATAGCTTCTGCAGAGAGACGTAAGATAAGAAAAGCAGATTTAGAAAATCAACATGTGAGGAGAGCTGCCTAGCAGCTATAAAATCAAAACTGCTCCAACAAGCTAATGCTAGGAGGAGATGAATTCTAATAAAAATGGTGGATCATAGTAATGTTTCACTGAACAATATAAGCATTGCATAGGAACCCTCAACACCTTGAATGTTCCACAACATAAAAGGATTTGGCTATAATGAGAAGAATACAATTAGAGCTTTTACTCTTACCCAGATGCAAAACCCCCATATTGTTTACCTCGTTATCACTCATGAGATATCTTGCCAAAAGTAGTAGACCTCCTATTAAATTTCTGCTGGTTTCAAAATCTCCCGCATCAAGCCCCAGATCACCTATTTAATCCTCTTTTTGGAGTTCATGTAAACCTTGGGAATAAATAGAATAGGACTAGGCAATATTTGTGACTGTGTGTTCTTCTTAGTAAAGATATTGAAGCTCTAATTAAGTCAAAAAACTTCGTTCCTTCTCGTTAAGGGGGTGGGGGGATGAGAGAACTGGTAGCAAAATTCATCATTTTTTCACTAAACATGTGGCTGAGGAATGTTTACTTTAGGGAAATTTTCTTTTATTTGAAATGCATTATTGTTTAATTGCACTGTGTTAAAACATGGTATTGTTTGTGCCATTTTCGGATGATTAAAACTAGACTATAAGGTATTTTATATTTTTTTCATTTCATCTCGAGAAGGAAGCCATTACAGATGGTAAGCTGTGAAAGTACAAGGTGAGAAGTGAAAACCTAACCTGACTGGGGATTCCATTTATATTTATGGTATTAGGACAGAGATGCTTTTTGACAAAATTAGTTCAATTGCTAAAGTGTGAAAAGTTTCAAAAGAGCAACTGAAGGGATTTTTGGGATTTGGCAACAGGAAAACATATGGAAGGACTACTACTTTATATTGTATCAAAATGAAAAAAATTGTTAAGGAAAAATAAAATTGCAGTTTCCATTTTCTTATTCCTTCTGCTCAAATGTTCTTGTCTCATACTATCTCCCTGATCTTTCCTACTGATGAGCTGACACTCTCGTCTTCCTTTGAAATTCCTCTTTCCAATATCTTTGGCATCCATCTGCTCTCATTTGCTTTTGACTTGACATCTGAAGGGCTTTGCACTCTCAGAAGGCCAATGCTATTGATGGCTGAGCCTCTGTACCTTCATGGATCTTCTCTTTCACCAGTATCAGAATACAATTTTCTCCCTGCAAGTGACCTTTATTTCTTCTCACTTATCAGCTTTGATGATATTCATGATATTTTCATGAAAACAAATTTGCAGTTTAACTTCTCTCAAATTGCTTTCTATAAATTATTGCTGATATTTACATAGGAATTTATCAACTCTGCATATTTGTCTCTTCTAAATTGTCATGATATGTGGGAGGTGGGCTCAATACATTTTTATGAGGTGGGCAGTTAACTTATGCATAAAACACACATCCCTAAAAGGGATTGATAATCTCTCTATGGTTAATGTTTGCCTATGGATTCAGTAAATTTTGGAATATAAAATAAGATTTTGGAAGCTGATGAGCTGGTTTTAGGCAGGGATTCTTCAGCTGACCTCTGTGTCTGAGTCTCATTTTCAGAGAACTACCTTAACAGCCCTTGAATCCCACTCCTTTGAAGTGGGTCAACAAGGTAATTTCCTAAGAGGGGCAAAAATTCCAAAATGAAGATGGAAATAGGGATGCCTCACAGGCAGACTGCACAAATCATGTATTTAATTTTAGTTTTACATATTGGAAGAAAAATATGGGCTTTAAGCTCTCCTGTAAACCTCAGCGTTTCTGTGATTTTTGGAGTTGACTGCAGATGACGATGGAAAAGGAAGTATTTCAGTAATAGGTAGGTGAGAAGTGTTGACTAACGCATTTCAGGTCAGTGTCATAGACTGGCATTCAGCGGTGGTGGGGCAGAGCATGGCCAAGGGTGCCAGCACCAGGAGGTATACAAATGACAGATGGAGCAGTGATGCTGTATGAAATCCACTTAAATCATCATATTGTCATATACTCTTACTAGGGCTTTTTCAGCCTAATCTACCCCTCTTCCTGCAAACTCAGCAGAAGTCTACTCTGAAACTTAGGCTGGTTTCTGGGTTACACGAGCAAATAATATGCAGTGGCAGACTTACTGCTCAGTTCTTTCCAATGATGAGAAGGCTGCAACTGGCAGAATTTGAAGATTACTAGGAGGCACTCCCTAAACCTGCCACAAAATATACCAAGGTGAAAAGCTTCATTTTTGAAAGCAAGGGTTTTTTCAAGTGTGTCACTGGTGCTTTCTTCATAATACAAATTTTCTTGGTGCCTCAGAGAGTGCTTTCAAAAAGCTCAAGACAAATAGTGTCGACAGGTACAAGATAGTGCTGAGTAGGGGCTGGAATTTACACTGGGAAAAATGGATATTTGGTAGGTCTAATAGAAATTATGCCAATTGTTCATGTGAACAAAATAGCAAATTAACTTCCTAAGGTGTACACCGTTCTCAGAAACCTCTAAGATCAGGTAGACCAGGACTATGATGAAAGGGAAAAGAATCTTCTCAGAAAAAGCAGACAGAAGAGTTGACAGGAAGGATATGCCTGTTAGCATATATGACGGAAATATGACGTCAGTAAAAGATCCAATGATCAGTCTGAGGAAATGGAAAGAGGAAAACATACTTCTAATTTCTTTGAGAATATCTGATCAACTGTGGTCACTTAGGTATGGATGATGATGCATTTGATATTTTGTAAAAAATCTTTTCTGGATCCTCTTGGGGGGCTTGCACAGCTGGCAGCAGATATGGTATGCCGATGGAGTTGGAGTCTGAGCATCACTGAAACCAGATCTTTATTTCTCAACAACATACAGCTGTCTCTGTGTGGAAAATGCTGGTAGCTTGCTATAACACCCCAGGGAGCTAGATCCAAGAACTTTTGATGATTGTTCTGCTACAAACCTTTTATTTTTCACCGAGAACTGTCAGGGCTGCAAATTGAATTCTCAGCTGAAGTCCACAAATATTGACGGTAGACTTGGTTTGCCAACATAAACCAAACCAGATTGTTACAGCAGATTTAAGATGTTCTCTTTTATAGCACTCATTGCAAGTATCTGATTTAAAATATCAAACCACTTAACAGTTTGGAGATATGCATGTACAGAAATAGAGTGTGCTATGTGTACTTTGGACAGTTGTTTAATAAATCCTTGTAGTATGCATAATACTTTTCTGTATTGTAATTTTGGATTGGTGAATTCTCTTTACAGGATACTTCTTTTTGCTATAGTCAAAAACACAAGTGAAATTTCAAATTTAAAACTGAACTTAGAAAAATCTATTTTATAAATCCTATCATAACACAGTTGCAGCTAACCTTGGGTCAGAATTTCTCTTGGAGAGCAGTTGGAAATTAAGCATAAACTTTTCACAGTTCACTTAAAACTTTACAAAGTATTCTACACCACACAGCATAGTATATTAGGCCTGTTAAACTAGTTTTCTGTTCTGTTTTATTGTTTGGCCATAAGTTTTGGGTCAATACTACAGCATGATGCAGTTGATTTTACTTTTTAATGAAGTTGAGAATTCAGATTTTTATTGTTCGCTTTAAAATGGGTTGTATAAACAACATGCTACATGCACAACTGACCTACAAGTATTCTTTTGGAGCTCCATGTGAAACACAGTAACTACACCATCATCATTATGCACTTTGTGTTGGTCCAAAGCCATTCAGAAGGTCATTTCAAATGTTGTCTCCCACTCTGCCTAACATACCTAACTGAAAAATAACTTTGTTTACCACCACTGCTGTGAAGTTGTCTGCTTTAGACTTCACTAGGTTACTGTGTCACAGAAATATAAAATGTGCTCTAGAGAATGCTTATTTTCCTGCCTAGGGTATTTTGATACATTAACTTCTCTGTAATAGGATTTTGGAACCCAGCTCAATACCCAAGGACAGTTCAAACCTCCTAAACATGAACAAAAGTAACAAAATTCTACAGTTCAACCTCACTTTAGCTTCATTCAAAAATTGTTGGCCTAGAAGCAGATCTTGGCCACAGGGTCCAGTCCAGTCCATTGACCACTACGTCAATGTCAAGACCCTCCTTTATACCCTGGATTCTGTACCAGATGACGAAGTTCCAAGTTAAAATAAATTGGTGAATTCTAAGTTTTGACATGGGTGAGGTCTCAGTGAAATTCACTTCAATCTGGATGAGATCAAGAGCTCTGATAGCATTCCAGGTACGATTAACCATGATCTCTTGACTCATAAGTCAGTACTCTGCAAACCTGCCTACTTAATTCTCTCTCTGTTCTCACAAGCTCCACAGACTTCTGGTTCCTCTTGTAAAGAGGAATTCATAGCAACTCCACACAAGATGATCCAACAAGATAATTTCTGCTTTTCAGAACTTATAGATAATTAAGTGCTAAAGATTTAATGTTTCAAAAATACAAGAGAAGTCGGAAAAATATTTCATGGTTATCCGACAGTGATAGAGCAGCTTTGATGGGTGCCCTGTGTCTAGCCAGGGTCAACACACCACAGTACTTTTTGACACCCAACATGAGGCTCAGGGAATTTGAGACAAGTATAGTAAATGGGAGACATAAAGGGCAAAACATGGATGGAACACTGTTGGAGAGCAAAATGGTGGTGGGAAACTTTAGTTGTTCCAATTTTGAAGGGATGAGGAGTGCATTGTGTGTTAATTGTCCGCTTTTATTCAGTGTTATGATGATGTCATCTTGATTTTGATGTGGCAAATTCTTTTGTTGATTGTGAAGATTGTGTGATAACTATGCCTTTAATGATAAATCGTAAAATTGTGATTCAAAGAGGCTAGGCATGGACTATATTGAGTTTTCATGGCAAGGTTTTGGTGGCAGAAGGGTTGCAGGGGTGGCTTGTACAAGAAACTGCAAGAAGCTTCCCTTTTGTCCCATAAAACACAGTACCAGCTAATTCCAAGATGGACCCACCACTGGCCGAGCAGCAATGGTGATAGTGCCTTGCAGATAACATAGTTAATATGTAGTGATGGATATAGGCCCCTACAGTGCAAGAGAACTGCCACAGCACTCAGCAAAAGTGTACCAAAATGTCTTCTTCTGAAAGAATTTGATGTTTCAAAGTTGTTTCACGTTTACTTCTTGTATCTTACAATAAACATCAAAAATAGATTACTCTGATCTGGTCCAGTACAGCAACCCATAAATTCTCAGGTGCTGTACCTTCCTTGTGGACGAAACTTCTAAAGAACGTGACAGTCAGGAAATGCCATGTATGAAAAAAATAATGGATCACTCTGATTTTTTATTTTAATCAAGCTATCATAGAATAGCTAAAGGTCATCTAGTCCAACCCACCTGTAATGAGCAGGGACATCTTCAGCTAGCCCAGGTTTTTCAGAGTCCCATTTGACCTGACCTTGAAACAACAGGGCACCTACCACCTCTCCGAAAAACCCGTTCCAGTGTTTCATCACTCTCATTGTAAAAAGTTTTTCTTTTATTTAGTCCAAATCTACTATCTTTTAACTTAAAAACATTGCCCCTTCCCCTATTGTTTCAGGCCCTGTTAAAAAGTCTGTTTCCATCTTTCTTTCTAGCTCTCTTTAAGTCTTGAGTGGCCACAAAACTGTGTGTCTGGAGCCTTCTGTTGTCTGAACCACCACAACTCTTGGTCTTTTCTCATAGGAGAGGTGTTTCTGTCCATTTTTGTTGCCCTCTGGACGTGATTCAATGGGTCCATGTCTTGTGATGAGGACTCCAGAGCAGGACGCAGTACTCCAGGTGAGGTCTCATCAAAGTGGAGCAGAGAGGGAGTATCACATCCCTCAACTATGGAGGTAGTAATTTCATCTCAGTAATTTACATGCTAAAAATTGATCCTATAACAAACCAGGAAAAAAATTGGAACAACAAGGACATTCCACTTCTCATCACTTCTCATATTTGACACATCCTTTTCAGTCTGATACTTAAATAAGTACTTGAATAAATAGAAGGGTTGTGATTCTGCTGGGGTTTTAAACCATTTTACAACCTTTTTTTTACTTTTGCAAATATATCTCAAAACACAACACTGAGTTTCATTTTTGTCTGGCAGAGGAAAGAATATTAATAAATAACTGTGGAATTGAATCTATTTGTACTGACCCTAGAGGTTTTTCTGCTGATTGTAAACCACTTAAACTGAAGGTTTGTATCTTAGGACATAAAGCAGAGGATCTTATGGGAAGCAGATTTTTTGTGTTCAGTCCAAATTTGTAATGCATATTGTTAACATTGTCTCTTATAATCAGATTTTGTATTATATCTACAGAACCATACAGAAGAATGTTTAATTGTGGGTTGGGTTTTTGGAAGGAGGGGGGGGTGAGATATACATTTTCAGCACTTCTCTTTACACTGTTACTCTTTCCTCATTTTCATGATCACAGACTGGAGGTTCTTTGAAAGCTACTTCAAAATTGCTCACACTATTCATGCAGTTCATTGAAAAGTGTTGACATCATTGCATGATGAAATTTAACTCATATGTTTAAGTAGGCAAGTTTATAATGGCCTAAATCTTCTTGGTATTAAAAAAAAAAAA
>VZTE01005578.1:710319-730731 GCA_013397775.1 Eulacestoma nigropectus
AAAAAAAAAAGAGTGTTTCTACGCTAACTTCAGGTTCCATACCATCACCTTTACCTAAGACCTTACGTTGCTTAGAGCTTTTTATGTTTAGCACACTATACTAGCTTTGCACTAGAAAAACTCTGTTTGCCACTGCAGTTGATATGAAAGGTCTGTAGAATATTAGTGCTTTAAATAAAGGTTATCTCATTAATTCCTATTTTTCCTTTACACTGCTAACAGTTGAGATACCTCTTTTTGGCAAAAAGGAGGAAGAATATGAGCTAAATACAAGTGCATTGTAAACATTTAATTACACATACAGGACACATCTAAAGAACAAACTAATGGTGTGTAGTAAAAACTCTATCTGTTAGCCCCTATTCAGAAAGACTAATAGTGGCCAATACCTACTGGCTGGTACCGAGGGTCAACCCCTGTTTCTCTCAGAAACCTTAAGACAACCAATAGTATTAAACATGCAGCAGCCAAGTGCTATCCTCTTACTTGTGTTTTTCTCCTAAGCAAGGCTGAGACATGTAAGACCATAAGACCCTTTAAGTTACACAAGTATTCATAATCCCTCACATCTCATTCAAATAAAGACTTCAGAGCCACCTGACGCTCCCTGGTCATCTGGCACTACAAATAAATTGACAGTAACCACATAAAACCAAAACTAGACAAAACTAAATTTTTTTTATAAAATGACTGCATAATTCTACCGTCTAACAAATAAACACTTATTCCTTCACTCTCCTGAAAGGCAGTAGAGACTAGATGGAACAGTGGATAAAGTACTTCAGTTGTGGATAAAAATAACAACAAAACTAATTTTGTAAGTACTGCACTTCTCAAGTTACTCTGTAAACTTCAGAACATGACGAATATTATTTGTACACAGTACAGTGAAAACAATGCTTATTTAATCAAAGCAAACAACTGGGATCCTAATGTAAGACAGTACATTCAGAGGAAGGTGGCTTGCTTGGCTTTTTTCTAAATAATTAGATTAACAAAACGAAGTTGTGATGGAGGAAAAAATCTTTCCACAAAAGAACCAAAAAAAAAAAAAAATCCAAGGCATAATAAAAAACAGTTCTTTAAAGAGAAGAAAAATGAAATTAAATTTATTTTCTGATTCCAATGTTTTGAAACACATATTACAAGAATTTAATTTCACTTTACTAACTTTGAGGGAATTAGCTTATTGTTTTAATAATAGTCCAATAAATGTGAATTTAGATCCAATCTAAATCTGAACTGTAGACACTATGAAACTAAATGATACTTGGGATTTAGAATTCATCTATCTTTCCAACAGTTTCTATCTAATTAAAGTGAAATGACAATCCTGAGTGATCACTAGGATCAGAAGCCATTATCAAGAACACTCATGAACCCAAAGAATTAGACAGGTACTGTACAGTTTTGCAGTGCCATGCAAAGAACATCAAATGTCTATATTTCTTGCTGTAAGAAAAGCCAAACAGTGTAAGATCAAAGGCCTCTCTTACTGAGTAACCTCTTTCTAAGAGTGTCCCACGGCAGAAGTGTAAGTGATGGAAGAGCACTAGAACAGGGTAAACAGGATGGGATACTTCCCAAACAACCCCAGGGACTCCACCCTTTTCAGCTAAGAAACTTGATGGGCTAGAGTCAAGTTTTCTATTTATGGATTATTTTCCATAAATTAAACTTCTTTCTTCTTGAGTCCATAGAGCATTATAGAGTCTATAATAGACCCTGTTGTACTAAGAAGAGTCCTTTTGTGTTGCTAGTTTTGAACTCCCCTGCTATTTTTATCAAGTACCGCAAAGGGGTTTTTTTTAACAGAAGAACTAGTGGACAATTGATTACTTTTTTCATTGTCTGTGCCATACACGAGTTTAATCGCCTCTCAGGTTCCCTTCTGGACAGATGGCTGCCTGCTTAACTTCATTGTTACTCCTGAGGAAGCTACCCTTGGATCTGCCTTTTACCTACCCTTGATCACCTTCCACTGCATCTGCAGCACTTTGATTCCAACAGTAAAAGCAGATTGGAAGAAAATCCCCCATTACTACCACTCACTCCACACTGAACAGTTTTGATGCATAAGAACTAGATTCCTTCTAGACAAAAAAAATCAACCTGGCCAGGTTTGCAACAAGCAGAAAGCTTTGAACTGTGTGCGCAGTAGAAATATTTGGCTGTAAGAAAAACTCCCGAGCTACATACAGTGTAGGTGTAAGGGTCCTTAGCATTAGCTGCTCTGCTCAGTTAGTGCAGCTGGGTGCCTCATCCCTCTGAAGCATTTTTAATTCTAATACAGTGTCTTGGAGATGTAAGAAGCTAAGTTATAGTCAGTATTGAAGATAACGGTGTGCATTTCAGCAGCTTAATAACTTCCTCTATCCATTTCTTAATAATTTGTAACATGCTGGCTTTTTTGACAGCTAGTAAGCTTTAGGTTGACCTTTCCATGTAGCTATCTCCTAACAGGCTGTATTGAGGTTGAAATCTACTACTTCTTACAGTAATTCTGACTTCCTCTGAAAATTTTACTCAGGGGAAGAGCATCAGTATGTGCTACAACAGACCCAAACACACTAAGTTAATGATGACTCTAATCCCCAGGAAAATGTCAGATGACTGTGAATGGATAGAACATGCTTTTTGCAGTCACAACCCAACTTCCTCCTTCTGCTTTAAAATGACGATCTAACACCCCACAGAAAAGGCCTTCCTTGCTCTCTGCACTAATCCACAGGTCCTCCTTGCTAAGGAATCTTTTAATTGCCATTACAGAGTAGATTCATAGGCCATTTTGCACCAAAGAAATAAAAGAAGGGGCCAGAACACCAAACCGTCAGATATCCAACGTGAGCATGCTACAGATCACCATCTTTGTAATAGTTGGGGAAGGAACAGCATATAAAAAGATATGGCTACATATTACGCTTCTAGTTGTATTTTCTTTTTACCAACCCATAATAAATCTAATCTAATCAATACAATTAGGCACTATTAAAGGGAAGAAAAAAAAATAATATCTGAATTTCCTCCTATTTTTCCTTGCAGCAAGTACTTCTTGAACTATGATAATGAAATTCCTGGGATAAGTCAGCAGTGGCAGCTGCCTGGTGGCTATGCAGGCTCCAACTCTCTTCAGGGGTCCTGAGGTCCTAATGGGACAAAGCCCTGAGCAAGCTGGCATGACCCCATGCCTGACTCTGCTGGCAGCAGCTCCCTTGTACCAGACAACACCTAATTTTTCAAGCATAAAATGTTATGTATATTAAAATCAAGTTGAGATGAGATTGTGACACCGTGTTCCTCCCCATCCAGAGAGATTAGGTAAAGAGTGGAAAGCAGGTAGGATTTCAGCAACTCTTCTAACAATCTTTTAATCACAGAATAGTTTTTGTTGGAAGGGACCACTTTGATCATCTTCCTGTCCCTTCTCTGGACCTGCTTCAGCAAGTCTATGTCCTTTCTATATTTAGAGCCCTGGAGCTGGATGGCGGGGGTCTCACCAGAGCAGAGCAGAGAGGTGGAATGCCCTCCCTTGCCCTGCTGGACACGCTGCTTTGGATGCAGCCCAGGATGTGCTAGGCTTTATGGGCTGCCAGTGTACATTGGCAGGTCATGTCAAACTTTTCATCCACCAACACTCACAAGTTCTTCTCCCTAGAGGTGCTGCAAATCCCATGCTCCATCTAGCCTGTATTTGCACTTGGGAGTGCCCCAAACCGTGTACTGAGCCTTACACTTGGCCTTGCTGAATTTCATGAAGTCTACACAGTGCCATCTCTCAAGACTGTCAAGTTCCCTCTGGACAGCAATTCTTCCTGGACCACACAGCTTTGTGTTTTCGGCAGACTTGCTGAGGGGGCTCTCAATCTCACTCTCCCTATCAGTGACAAAGATGTTAAATGGTGCTGGTGCCAATACTGACCCCTGAGAAATGCCACTCTTTCCTATTCTACTCTTGGACAGTGAGCTGCTGACCACACCTCTTTGAGTGCAACCATCCAGCCAAGTCTTTATCCATAAAATACGTGTCTCTCCAGACTGGAGAGAAAGTTGATATGTGGGATAGTGTCAAACGCTTTGCACAAGTAGCTGATGTCAGTTGCTCTTGCCTCATTCACTGCCTTTGTAACCCCATCATACAAGGCCACCAAATTTGTCAGGCACAATTTTCCCTTTAGTAAACAGTGTTGATTGTCACCAATCACATGTTGAAAATCAATATTTTGACATTTGCCCTGCAAATATGTCACAAAAGAAAAATTAGCTTCTTCAGACCTATCTTTTTATGCTTTGATCATCTTAGAGTTCACCATATCCCAGCTCTTCTCTTTTGTTTTCTTTCTCAGTAATTTTTTCTCACATTCATTCAATAGCGGATGAACTTTAAAGAAGCAGTTCAGCATGGGCTAACAATGCTAGTGAGGAACAACAAAACAGTGAACAAATTTAATATCAAAAGCAAATATAAAAGATTTTCTTTGCATTGACTGTATTCCTTTCTGCCTTAACACTGCCCTAACAATCTGGAATTGATACTGTTGCCATGGGCACTTCTATTACCAAGTTACATTTTCCTCTTTCATTAACAATCAAATTCATTTTATCTCAAAAAAAGATCAATTCTCTTTTATGCCTTACTGTTTTCCTTTCATTTCCAAATTCATAAACGTATTGAGCTGTAAGTTTTCCTAGCTAATTTCTAACTTTTCTCCAAACTTGGGCTTTTTTAATTTTTTTTTTTTAATTAACCGTTTGCTGTCTCTCATTTTCAGTACACAGTTTGGAGGGAAGAAGAGTGACTGAGAAGGCAGAGGTGCACTGAAGATAGAACCCTTTTCTTATTTGTTGTGCTTCCTTTCTGACCGCGATCAGAATTTCACTTCAAAATCAAGACTAAGTTGAAATGACAGATGTAAGTGGGTTTGTTTTTAGCTTTTACTGCACTTTTGCAGGGAAGAAAACAGAGATAATGGGCACCTAAATAAGCCACATAGGAGCAGAATTAAATTCTCTGTAATGTAGTTTTAATATTACTATGGCACTATTATAAGATTAGCCTTGACTGTGTAGCTTATATAACATGGTTTAAAAGCCTTTGGTGTACAATTAATTTGTGCTAGATAATATTTTAAAAATCATGTCCCAGATTCTTCCCTGATGCTACTTCACTGGTTTCAGCAGAAGGACGCAAGGGATTCATTCGGTACTAGCAATTTACTTTATAAAGTTCCTATTACCTTTGATATTTTCAGGTGTTATGGCATTTTAAATGCTCCTGATACTTAGAAGACAAAAGTATTGTAAGTATACGGCTACATATATTTTTGCTGTTCCATTCAGAACAAGGTCAACAGCTAAGTTACAGATGGGAACTAGAGTTTACTTAGGTTTATGGTCACTTGCTATGAGAGTGAGGAAATTTACTTCATCGATTGCCTCAGTGCCAGACTTCTTTACACAACACTGAAATAGATTGAGGTAGTCACTACACAGAGACCAAGAGCATAAAATATCTTCAAAAAGGCATAAGCCAAATTGATTAAGGACAAATCCATCTGCAACTTTTCCAAAACAATGATCTGAATGTACTAACCAGCTTACAAAATCCTGAACTTGCTGTCTCCCACGAAGTATAATTAGGGAATAATTTTTCCATGTGCTGTTTCTTGTGTTCCTTCTTAAAATGTTCACTATTAGAGATATAATAGCAAGATAGACAAAATATCTCTTTCACCCCTCAGATACAATGGGTGTCTATGTAAGCAATCCATTACTTGCTTGCATATAAATTCAAAAGCAATAAATATGCCATTTTAAGAGAGCCATTAAAGTACTTACTCTTATGTTTGGCCATATCTAACCAGTTTGTGGGCTGAGGTGAATGCTGGCAACTATCCATTTCTTATTTTTCAGCTGGCTTCCAGATATGGAAGTAAGAGAGCACAGTATTTTTTACTCAGCCCAGTTATATGCTGTTGAGTAATCAAAATGCAAAGAAATGTGAAACCTCAATATTGCTTACTTGTTGTTGCAGCAGGGAACATCTTGCCAATTCCACCTGCACTGCTTTTTAAATAGTTCACTGACAGTGAATTTTATCATATGCAGCAGTGTTGGTTTCCATGTGATTAAGGCATTTACATCCAAAAAGATCTGTTTAGTGGTGTCAAAGCTGGTGGAATTATTTTCTTTTGTCCTGCTCTTGTCAGGGAGTTGTAGCTGGTTGAGCTTTCATGAAAACAAAATAAAGTTGTGACCTAATAATAGTACATGGATACTCACAAATATACAAGGGAAGAAGGAAAAAAACCCAAAAATTAATTTATTCTTAGTATAACTTGTAAGAAAAGTTTCGAGAGAATCCAGCAAGGTGTTGTCAGTGCAGTAGTTTCAGAGAAATTTGATCAAAAGTAAGGAGTTGCATTGTTCAGCTTGCCCACGGTTGGTAGAATAGTGGAAGTGGCATGGGAGGAGGAAAAACAAAGGACCAATCAGCATTCCCACTTGCAAAATTAAAGCACTAACGGATTTGTAGACTCTTTGGCCATTTTAACTTGAATAAATGGGTTATCTTCCCCATAACAGCTCAAACACAGCACGAGTAGATGTTGCTCTTGGGTGTTAAACTGAACCTCACTTTGATCCCTCACTACCCTTACTTTTTTATTGTTTCCTTCAAATAGGTACACTTGCCCACCAAATCCAACAAAGGTTTTTATTTTAACTGACATGATAGGTGCAACCATCACCTCCAAATCACGAGACTCATATATTCTGCAAGTATTCAATTCATTTTGTTGGAACCAAAGGACTTTTATTGCCTACAGCATGTATGGCTGAGTAATGATCAGTAATGAACAGTAATGATCATCATATAACATGATGATCATGTTAAATTTTACCCATAATAAGATTTACAAAATACAACCAAGGCCAAAGGATTGTTTCTTTTTTCTCCTACCATTCACAAAGAGGACCCATTTATATTCTGATTACTTTGTGATAGTGCTAGGCCAGTAAACACTATTTACCTTTAATCAGAAAGACCTACAGTTAATATCCAGGACTCCCACTGAAATGTGTGCTGTACTTTGTGTTGCTCAAAATAAAATACTTTACACAACACAATATGCAGAAATGCTCATGTTGATGCAGTCTTTAGCAGAAATGGAAAGTGAGCGGCTTGAATGTTCCTGCTGTTTGAGATGGGAAGCACGGGTCGTTAATGTTTCGTTGGTGTCTTTCATACGTACCCTTTATACAAAAGGTTTTCAAAGAAGCTCGATACAAAAGCTGGCTGACTTTCTGATTTAACAGTACTAAGCGGGTGTTTCCTGCTTAAAAATGTATTAGTGCTGCACAGATGACAGGATCTAAAATTCCAGACAGTGTGAGACAGCTGAAGAAACAAAGTCCCAGGGCTATTACAGAGGAAAATGACATAATAAAAGAGGTACCCTCACAGCAGCAGTTTGTCTTGTTGAGTATAATCACTGTTTCACTCTTTAAATGAATAATTTCAGATTTCTCTAAGCACAAATCTATAAATTCTTGCAATAATAAATGACAGATATTTTTCTTGACTTCCTTGTTTAACCTTATCTGAACACATTTTGCCACTGAGGTAACATTGCAAAGGCCATATAATGACCTGTACTCAAGCAAGTGTCTACTGAGATGATTTCAGAGCATTTGGTTGGCAGTAGGGCTTTAAACTATGCTCTTTGGCCTCAAGCAGGAGCAGTAGGAGGGCCTTATTCACAGCTCCATTTGAAGAGATGCAGTGCTTACTGACTCCTTTTGACTTCTGCTGCCAAGCAGGTCTATGGAGGAGTAGGATTTTGCCCAATTTTCATTATTTAGAGTCATGAGGCTTGTACCAAGATGCATAAGTTGTCAAAGGTCCCTTATATTCCAAAACCTGTCTTGTTCATCCATCCTGTGCACAATTCTCTTCTATTATCCAATTATAAAGCCATTATTATCAATATAAACAAGATGCATTGCATTACATAAAATTACAATAGAAGGGTCCTGTATGACATTAGATAAGGGGGATTTGGAAAGTGAGATTAATTACCTTACAAATTAGAATTTTTCTTGAAAAATCACAATTAAGGTCTGTAAAAATTAAGGTCTATAACAATTTTTTAAATTATTGTTCATTTTATGCATGTAAAGAAGAGACAGTGTTAGTTTTGTGATGTAGCAAAAATGTGTGCAATGAGAATGCAAACCTAGCTATCATAGTTTGTAAGTTGCTTTTATATTTATTATTTATTGAACAACTTTAAGTCTTTCAGGTGCTTCAGATAAGCAAACTTTCTGGTGAGTAAAGGAGCCAAATAGTAGTGAAAAAGCTTTCCTCCACCTTTTTGGTTCTGTTATACAGTAGAGATACATGTTTCATCTCAGCAGTATTCCCTTAGACCCTTCTAAAACTGTAGGACAAGTCTAAATAACAGAAGCTACTCATTAGCTGATTATTAAATTCCTCAGTTTTTCACAGACAACCAAGCATTGTCAAAAAATATCTATTTCATGGTTTCTTTTCATTTGAAAGAGATTTTTAATATATTCCTTTGAAAACGTGGCACTCAGCTACAAATGGGGTAAAGTACTTGACTGCTGGAGCACAATCCATGACCTCAAGTTAGATGCTGCTTGCCATACACTGCACCCAAAGAGATCTGAGTGGAGCCAGGTGGTAGATGCAGAGATACGGTGCTTGCACAGTCCAGTTTACGTGTGTCTGCCTAAACTCTTCTTCAATTTAGCACAGAGTTCTTAAGCATTTGCTGACTGAACGAGTGGAAATACAGAAGATGTCTGGTTCCCTTGACATTTGGCAGGTAGCAGGCTGACATACCTTCCAAAACCTTCTCTGAGGACTGTTCAAGGATTCTAGGCTATTGTTTCATATAAATTATAGTCTTGAACATCACCATTTGATAAGTGCCCCAGTTGTTGAGTTACTATAAAACTGGAACTGTATTTATTCCTCTGGCTGTATTTTGTTGCTTATTTAAAGTAGAGGTCACTGAATTCACATCCTGGTTTCTCGTTTCCATAACTAATTTTAGAGGAACACTGAACTGAAAAAGTGCAATCTATATTTAATTCTGTTACCTGGAATAAGAATCATGGACAATTATCATGAAGACATACGTATTTGTATAAACTTTACTAGTTCAAGATTATATATAATGATAAACAGACAAGAGCACTTTGTGTATTTTACTTGGATAATCATCAGAATCTTTGATGACTTCTTAAATAACAAAAAACTCCCAAACCTATTTTTTTATACCTATCATATTGAAAAAGTAGGCAATTCCATTTAAGGGATTCTGGAGGGGAGACCTTATAGAGTGAATCTGGCTTTCTGGTTTTTTTGACTTTGTTTATTTTGCTTTTCTCATTTGGCTTGTAGAACATTACCATTTCTGGCATGCACACCAGATGGGCAGTAGGAAATAAATGGATAAATAAAATCTTAAATGTCTGGAGCCTTTAAATTGATTACTATGTTAGTTAAATACCAAATGACTAATTTGCATGTGCACATTTCAACTGAGCAGAATTTATTTTATTTAAAGGTCTGACATATAATCGAGATTTGTTTGTCATACCCTTTTATGCCCAGTTCTTTACATAAACCTAGCTTTAAATAACACATGCAGCTGGTGAAAACAAGTCTGTGGTAATAACAGAGTTACCTTCCCAATTCAGAAATAGCTCATGCTGCCTGCATGATTAACAGAGATGCTGGGATATTAGATGTCACGAGGAAAAATATCTGCTCTGATAACATTCATAGTAGAATTAGTTCTAGATCATTTCCTACTGTGCAGTATAGCACAAGTGAGGCAGATCTGCCATGTGAATATGTGTGTGGGAGGACATGCTAAAGCCCTGTCAACCCTAAAAATCAGGTCTCCCTGTCAATCTCCTTTTATGTCTGAAAAACTTCTGAGTTTAGAACCATCTTCTTTATCACATGCATGTAAACCTCCACTCAGGGAGAAATGCAGGGGTTTTCTACATCCAGCAGCACACCTGACTAGCTGCAATGGTGCAACAAGCACCTTTTTTTACAGCTCACTTCTTGCTGGAAGCAGGATACAGTGACTCAGTCTAAAGGTGCAGTGTTGTAGCAGCACGTTGATGCATTACTCCTCCATTTAACTCAGCTTAATCCTTGACCAGAGTAAACACTACTTTACAGCAGCACAGGAAAAGTCACAACTGATGTGTTTTCAATATCCTGGTGCTACAATGCTGAGTGCTGCGTCCTTCCAGCTCCCATGTTGGCAGCAGTCAAAGATCTGCCAGAAGAACCTGTGTGTGCCTGTTTCTGCATCCTCAGACCCAGTGCCATGCTCTCCACAACTGCTGAGCTTTGCAGTGGGCATTAACTTCTGATAAGCCCTCCTCAGGCAGTTGGACTAAATAATCATTATAAGTTCCTTCATGCTGAAATAGCTTTTCCCTTTCCTTTTTTCCTTTCCTTTCCTTTTCCTTTTCCTTTTCCGTTTCTGTTTGCATTTCAGTTTCCTTTTCTGTTTCCATTTCCTTTTCCTTTTCTTTTCTTTTTTCTCTTCCATTCTATTCCATTCTCATGTTTCCAGGGCTAGCAGTCCATCAATATCTCTATTTAATATTCCCAGGAGTAAGTTGGTGAGCTGTGGTGATATCCTACAAGCAATCAGCAAAGAAACTCCGTGGTGAGAGACACCATTCAAGACTTGGCCCTAGGCCCCAAAAAGCTTTCTAATTAGTCCTGGTTTCATGTAGGCTCCTGCACATCGCATGAGCACTGTAATGGGATTATTAAAGACACTATTTTTACACTTGATTTATTGACTTTTTTCTTTCAGCAGTGGTGTAGACGACAGTCAAGCAAAATATATTCTACTGTGGAAGTCTTCCATTGTTTACCTCATTTTCCCCCTTTTCAGTCAAAATAAAAAAATAACTGGTTTACTGTACTTACATTTCATAAATTATTGCTGTTATTTTTCTTTCATTTGCTTTACAAATTCATTGTTTTCATTTATTCAGGTCAACTTTGAACAATTCAATTCATTGGCTGACTAACAACAGCCCCTTTTCACCTCTTATTATCTTGAGTTTGCATTAAAGAAAAATTCACACTTCAACACTGTAAGTTCCATATAACTTTGCTACTATGCAGCTATATACCACTCATTTAAAATAAAAAGCAGAGCCAAAACCATTATGCTGAAAGGTTACAAAGATATATTTACCTTTCCAGTTATATACAACTTTTTTTCAAAATAACAAATATTCAGCTATGAATTCTTGAGTTCAGTTGCAAATTAATCTCAGTATGTGTAAATCTTGAAAGACCAAAAGAAAAAAATATGTGAAAGAACTGAAGTTCTAAAATTCAAAGCTTATTTTAGCTAGTGTAAATGTACCATGATTCATTAGGCTTGACAAAGTACTGGGAGGGAGGAAGAAGCAAATCATAGCAGGAAGGCTTAGAAGTTTTATAGCAGAATAACGTCATTCTAATTTTGAAGCTTTTCTGTCCAATACAAACATGTACTACAGATGATCTTTCCTCTTTTCCACAAGACCACTCCTACCTCTTCCTGCCTCATTTTTTATCCAGAGAATATCCCCAGCTTATATTCCATGAATTTTCTTGGCTTCTCTATGCTTTCACTAACTGCTTTCTCATCATCATTGCTTATAACATACTTTCCTTTTAGCCCATGCACAGATACATGCTTTTAGTTGCTTTTGGTCTGTCTTCCCTAGTCTTCGGCCAATCTCCATAAAATTAGCAAAGGTCTGCAAGCTCTGCAGATGGCAAAAGCTGTTCTATGTACTGCAGTTCATTGTGGGGTTCTGACCTTTAATAATTGGCAGGGAAGGTGCCAGAGTCAATTTTCATTGCCCAATCCTGACATATTTAAACAAAATCACAGGAAAGATACAAAGACCGTTTCCGGGCTATGGTTATGCTCTACTGCCTGTAGCCTTGGAAAATGGTTTGTTTAATTTCAGTTAATGTAATGCTTAAACCTCAGATATGTGCACTGAAAACTCAAAGGTGGAAGCAGGAGGAGAGGGGAGGGAATGCCTCAAATGCAAAGTACACCCCCAAAATAAAAAAACTATGGTTTTGCAGCAAAATTACTCCCTATCAGTTGGACGTTATGTGATAAATAAGGATCAGATGAGAGACAGGAGACTAAAAAAAATACAAGTCACCAACTAAGATCAAAAAACTTCACAAAGAGCATTTGGGATTTAGCTACCACATACAAGTCCAGCAATTGAATTTAACTGGAAAGCTTCAGGATTTAGACTATTATCATTAATCAAAGAGTCATTGCTCAAAATATTGTTTGTGGGACTCTAAAATAGTAGAATATTTGACTTGATATTTTTTAAATATTTAATTTTAAGAAGTACCCAGATTGTGTAATAAACTGCTCTCACAAAGAAAAAACAACAACAACAACAACAACAACAGCAACAACAACAACAAAAACCCAAAACCCAAACAAACAAAAAAACAAACCAAACCAAACCAAACAAAAAAGAGAAATTAGGAACTTTAAACCTCACAAACCATCAAGATTGACAGTGGACCCTACTATTGTATATGGTCAGCAAATAAACTGAAACAAATCCATAAGCAAGCTGTGAAATGCAATATTCAAACTGACAATATAAAAAGAGGAAACAAAATCAGCAGCCATCACACTAAAGGACAAAATTAGTTAGTAGATGTCTAGATATATATTTTACTTTAGAACAAGCACGACTATTTTTCTAAGCAAAAAACCAGCTTTAAAAATGGTTTGGAGTTTTTTTAAGGGATCAACAAACATATTCATAAAGTGTTTCATTTTTTACAGTCCGAATTTTCTCAGGTCTTTTGACAAAATTACTCCCAAAACCTTTTGACAAAGGATGCTGTGAACAAAAGAAGTTCAAATAGGTTCAAGAGAGAATTTGCTAAGCACGTGGAAGACAGATCCACTGAGGTTTTTAAAGTAGACAAATCATAGCAGGTCTAGGAAATGTTATGCACTGTATAGAGTTGAAGGTTACACATTTATCAAGGTGAAGTATCAGACATATTTGCACTGGTTTTATGCTTCCTTTTCCAAAAAAAGCCATCAGAGACAGAATCTTTCTCTTTACAGGCCTGTAGCCTAAAGATATATGGTAATTTCCATATTTTTGTATTCATAAATAGGGATTTCTTGTACTTGTCCAGTACCTCTGACTGTGTGGCGTTGTAGTGCCCTCAACAAGAAGTGACAGTGCTTTGATATTAACTCACTTTTCTCTTTAAAACAGACTGGCTGCATAATACAGGTGCAGACAGTGTTTAGAAGAGGGAAAAATAAGCAGGCATTTTGGGTTGCATCTAAGCTCACTACATAGCGAGGTCTGTGATTCAAGGAGTTGAAGATGAGTTCAAAACTATTTTTTTTTTAAATACCATAGGATTTCTTTTTCTGAAAAGGGATGGTAATAAAATGACAGGAAATCCCAAATAGTCCTCATACAGCTGAGAGTTGTTTTTCCCTCCTCATCCAAAATCAAGACACAGAAGGGTTATCAAGCAAGGGTTGCAAATCTCATGCAATTTTGGGAGAATTTACATTTTTCTTGCAGAAACTACAGTATTTTTTAACACACTGGGCTTGTCTATATGTGGCTTCATATGGCTTTATGTATCCATGCAACCAAAAGTCTGAGGTTAATCAAAAGAGACTTCAGAGCTGTGCAAAGAGTGGGAAAATTATGGGAGCACAAGAAATATTTTCCTCAATCCTCATATTAATTAAGGGAGATGTCAGAAGATATTATCGAGGCCAGGATATCAATACCTGTCTCCAAAACTTACACCTCTCACAAAACTGTGATTTTTCAAACCATGGAAGAGCCTTCAACAGACAAGGTATGTTAGATCCTGTCAGTATTTGCCTGTCCTGATGGAGAAAATAGGCCTTTGGGCATAAGTGAGCAGAGCTGATCAAGAGGTTTTTAAACTAGAATTGATGGTGGAAAAGGATGCCAAAAAGGATTGCAGTAGGTAAAACAGGGGTTACCATGGCATCCCCAGGGGATGGAAATCTAGTGGGAACATTTACACTTCTCCTGGGAGCACAGAGGCTTCAGGAGCACCTCCGAAATTCTTGTACACAATCCCACACTGTAAAAGAAAAAAAACAGGATGAAATGGAAGAATTTTTCAGCTCCCAAACCTACAATTTCACTGTCAGTGAGACTTGGTAGAATGAGTCCCCTGAATGGAGTGCAGGGGTGGAGGACTACAGGCTGTTCAGGAAGGATAAGCTGAACAGGTGAAGTGAAGGTGTCAGACTATATATAAGGGAGAGGTTTGATGACACAGCCCTTATAGTAAGCAGTGACGTGGTTGAGAACCTCTGGATGAAAATTAGAGGAATGGAAGACAAAGGAGATGATGTAGAGGGTGTCTAATAACAACCACCCAGACAGGATGGGTTAGCCCATTAACCAATCAGTTATTCTACCGGAAATTAGGAGAAATTTCCAAATTGGTAGCTCTCATCCTCATGGGACACTTTGACTTGCAGACATCAACAGGATATACCATACTGCTGCAAAGAGCAGGTGTTGGGAATTCTTGGATTGTAGGAGAAAACTTCTTGTGCTATGTATTCAATGTATCAGCTAGGAAGGATCTCGTCCTAGACTTGCTGCTTGTGAATAGATAAGGAGCTGTGGGGGATAAGTCAGTAAGCGGTTATCTTGGTTGCAGTCCTAATGGAATGATTGAGTTTAACATTTTCAGTGTAATGAGATAAAATCTTATCAGACTTGCGACTTCAGGAGAGCAAACTTTAAGCTGTCCATGGAGCTTAGGAATCTGTTGAATGAGGAGACCATGAGCACTTTTCAATCTTAAGAACCTGATTTTAGAAGCAAGGAAAAACTCCACTGTGCCATAAGGCAAGCAAGAAGCCCAGTTGGTCTGAACAGAGAAGTCTTCACAAAATTGGAGAAAAGGAATTGTAGGATCTCTGGAAGCAAGGTCAGGCTTTGTAGGAAGATAACAGACCTGTGGTGTGTGTGTATGCCAAAAGAAGTCATGAAAGGCTCTATCCAATTTGAAACTGGCCAATTTTGTGTCTGATAACGTAAAGAGGACATTAATGACATTTAATGGCAAGAGAAAGTCTAATAAAATACTGGAGTGATACTTGTTGACAATGTCAACAAGAGGTGATCACCTGACAAAAAAAGCTGAAGGTGAAGTGAGACATTCAATGCTTTTTTTCCCCTCAGTCTTTAATTATCCTGATAGACCTTGGACTGCCTCATCCCACGAGTGTGGAAACAGTGACTTCCCATTTGTTTGGAACTTGTCAGAGACCAGATGTATCAGCAGAATGTTCACAAGTCCATGGGGCCTGATGGGCTGTATCCCAGAGAACTGAAGTAGATGGGGGATGTCATGGCAGGAATTTTCTCCGTCAGCTACCAAAAGTCTGAAAAGTCTGAGGAACTCCTCGCTGACTAGACACTGGCCTATGGTATTCCAGTTTAAGGTATTGTTGCCTTTCCCTGGTCTTAAAATTAAGAGTCAAACATGGTTAAAGGAAAAGGGGTTTTTACCTCAATATTTATTTAAAGATCCTTAAAGGTGCAGCACTTCGTCCAGGTGGAGTGCGCCAAAATGCACACACACAATAGATCACCTCTATAATTTATAGACCTTGCATATTAGCATATCTATCAAAGACTCCCCAATGAGAGGCTCGAATGAACCCCCTATACTGAGGAATTTCCCCCCTGGATGGGCCTATCTTAGTTTACAAGATGTGTTCTAGAGAGGACCTTGGTTTCTAGGCGTTTCTGGCCTCTAACTGTGAGGCGTCCAGGGTGTTTGGTCTCCTGGTTTAACAGAATATCAGAACTATGCTAAATTATCAGGCTTGAGGAATTACAAGTATGCATGCTAGAAGCACTGAGGATACATAAAAGCTATATAAAAGGGTATATGAAAGGTATATAAAAGAAAAGGCAAAAAATCGTCATGGCATCAGTATGAGAGAAGACCCTGCAACCTATATACCTGCGAGTCTAACCTCTACAACGGAAAAGTTTTGGAGGAAATGGGTAGACTGGGTGCCGTCAAAAGACCTTTAAAGGACAACTCAATCAGGCACAGTCAGCATGTGCTCACAAAAGAAAGTCCTGTTTAACAAATCTGATCTCCTTCAGGGTAGGGTCACCCACCCAGGATTAAGGTAATGTGGTGGATGTGTTGTTTTCTGGCATTTAGTTTTCAGGCATTTTGTTACTGCCCCTCATAGCATCCTTCTGCATTGAGCAGCTACCAGCAGTGTTCCTCAGGGCTCAATCCTTGCTTCTGGGCTGCTCAATATTTTAAACCATGCTCTGGGTGCAGGAGTTGAATGCCCCATTAGCAAGCTAGTTATTGATACCATATCAGGAGATGTTGTTGACTCTCATGAGAGACAAGAGGCCTTGCAGAGGGAACTGGATAGATTTGAGCAGCACTGGGTGATCATCAGTGGAATGAAATTGAACCAGTCCAAGTGCTGGCTGGGAGGCAGTAATGCCTGGCTCCGGTCTCAGCTGGGAGAGGAGTGGCTGAAGAGCAGCCCTGCAGGAAGGGACCTGGGGATGCTGGTTGGCAGCAGGCTCTAGAGGAGTCGGCCGTGTTCCCAGGCAGCCAAGAGGGTAAGCCACCTCCTAGGGCACATCAAACAAAGCATGGCCAGACGGTCAAGAGAGGAGATTGTCCTGCTCTGTTCAGCACTGGTGCGGCCTCAGCTGAGCACAGTGCTGGGCACCACCACTGCAGAAGGATGTCAAGGTCCTCGAATACTTCCAAAGGAGGAAAACCAAGCTGGGGAGAGGGCTGGAAGGCATATCCTCTCAGGAGAGGCTGAGGACTTTGAGCTTGTCTAATGCGGAGAAAAGGAGACTGAGGGTGACCTCACTACTCTCTTCAACTTCCTGAGGAGAAGCATGGGGAGAGGGAAATGCTAAACTCTTCTCCCTGGAATTCAGTGAGAATGGCTCAAAGTTGCAACACGTGAACTTTAGATTTGACATCAGGAAGCGTTTCTTCACCAAGAAGGTGGTTAAACACTGGTACAGGCTTACTTGAGAGGTGGTTGATGCCCCAAGTCTCCCCATGTTGAACATGCTTTAACATTTGGTCAGCCCTGAAGTAGTCAGGCAGTTAGACTAGGTGATCACTGTAGGTCCCTTCCAGATGGAACTATTCTATTCTATTCTATTCTATTCTATTCTACTCTGTTCTGTTCCATGAATAGATCAAATTTTTCAACAGATGAGTATTCTACTTTTTTGTTACTTTCTGCATTGTATGTTTAGCCTCTATGTATTGTATGCTGTTGCTGAAGCTTGTCATTGCCTATAAGACTGATGGTATATTGTGCTACCTTACTAAATGTAAAATTGACTTTTGAAATGGAAAAATAAAGTTAAATCATAAATATTAAGGAAAATGACTGTAGACCTTTGTTCTTCAGTCTATGAGAAAAGCATACCCTTCATGATGATTTTTTTCAGTACAATGGTTGCCTTGTGGCTGCTTCAGTAATAAAAATACCCAGAGATTTTTCAGCTACAAACACAAAATAGGGGGGGAAATTTTCTAAATTGAAAGTCTCAGTATCTCTGATTGATTTAAGAATGACGATACCAGTGATAGGTTTTCATCAACTAAAGATCAGGCTGCATACATGGATGTTATACTCTTGTGTTATTTCTACCTTTATCTTCCACTTTGTCAGGCTGAGGCCAAAGTACAGAGACTAAGAGAGAAGTATTATTTATCCTACTAACAGGCTACCTCAGCAAAGCAATAGAAAGACTTTACCCATGAGCCTCTGAAAACAGAAGTAACTGCTGAATAAATACCACTTAAATTCAAGGAATACCAGCGGCTTTTTTCTTACACCTCTCTGACTGATGCTAGTTTTCTGCCTTCCTATCAAGAAAAGTAGCTTTCTATATACTTCTAAAAATAAAAGCTTTTGTGCCTAAATATGCAAATAAGGACAGATAAGTGCTGCAGAATTTGCAGCAGCATTTAGACTCTAAAATCCTTTCATTTTGATGCCCCAGAGCTAAAGAAAATCCCACCAGATGTCTGCTTGTAACATTAGGTGTGTAAACAATACTGAAAGGCAGACACCCAGAGATCAGCTAGGCATTCTTTCAGAGGTTTTTTACACACAGAAAGGTCATGAGATTAATCTGTAAGTTTAAATTGGTGGGCAGCTTAAATAAGCCCATCTTATTACGCGATGAGTTGCTTCATTTCACGAGGCAGACAACAATGTTATGTGAAGTCCTATTCCAATTCCACCTTGCAATCCTGTGCACAAATCCGGGCAAGGCAGATAAATGAGCAGGAGTAAGAAAGCAATGGAAACTGCATGATAAATTAATAATGTTTCTTATCTTGCAATTCAATAGTTTATCAAATAAGTAGTACCTGTACTTAAGCAGCTTCATATATACATGCCTCTCTTCCATGCCTCTCTGTATTGACTCTATCCCAAGCAATGTTTGTCAGCATAGGTTTCAGCTAAGTCATGAAGCAGGTGTTAATCAAAATTGTTTGCTTATATAATTTTAAGCATTTTCACCCTTGCCAATTTCTTTTCTTCCATTTTTTAACTGACCATCTGCTTTCCAGGAAAGGCTTGTTCAACTAATTCAGAAACTTATATCTCACTTTTGAGCAGCACAATCTTACCTGTGAAAGCAAAATTATTTAGTAGAACTCTTTAGTAGATTTAGTAGATAAATTCAGTTCTGGAGAAACAAAACTCCACTATTTTTGTACTTCTAAGGAGTGGTGTCTTGGAAAAAAAAAAAAACTCCAACCATCTCCTGAAGCCTAATTTTAATTTTTCTTTGTATCAGATGAAGAGGATATGATTTTCTTAGAACTAGCTGCAGGGAGATAAAGATTCTTCACTTATTTTGGGAATTCGCACCTTAACCCTTGCAAATTGAGGGAAGAAATTGTGGGATATCCGGAAAGTACTTTCTATTCGACCAGATATGACAACACAACTGAAGTGTCATTTGATTCAATTTACTGTACTTGGAGTCATATATTAAGTGTTCAGATAATTCCTTCAGATACACTCATTGCAAGAGAGATAGAGTAGAAAAATATGTTCTGAGGACAGCATATGCCTCATCTGACTGGGAAGTTTTCTATGAGGCTAAAACACATCCAACCCTTCCTACACAGTATTATACTGCAGCTTTATGCTTAGAAGAAATTTTGGATCAAAATTACTAACATTAAATTTTCATTCATTTATTTGCCATGTAAAATCGTGTGATAGATATTATCCTTAGAGTAGATCATTATTCTTCTCACTCTTAGAATGTAACTGAAAAACCACTTTGGTGGAACGTTTAGTGGAATGAGAGATTATTTTTAATACTTCAAAAAAGGTCTTCAACCAAAGATTTCTACTTACCCTGTGATCCATATCAGGCATCAGTTGAAGTTAAAATCAAAGCAGCTCTTTGTTGTACTTCCAACTCTTCCAACTAACAGGTTTTATTTGAATAAATGAGAGGAGAAAATACTATAACAATATACTTAATTAATTTTACTTATTCCTTGGATGGTTTATTTAACATTAAATGGTAAGATGTGATGCACAATGTGTGTCTAGGAAGAATGAAGCATAGCCTGAGGCATCCTCTAGTCTCTGAAGCATCGCTGTTCCACAGAATTTTCTTTTTTTTCTTTTAAGTGTCAAAAATCACTTCCTATGGCAAGCCAGATAGAATTTCAGGGTTCATTACAGCCTTAAATTGCTTCCACTGCTGGTGATCTACAGAGATTTCATTAGTCTCCTTTCATTCTATATTATTGTGGAGTTATGGGTTTGGTCTTCACACCAAAGGGATACTTTTCATTTCAGAAA
This sequence comes from Eulacestoma nigropectus, assembly GCA_013397775.1. NCBI lineage: Eukaryota > Metazoa > Chordata > Aves > Passeriformes > Eulacestoma > Eulacestoma nigropectus. The sequence continues at coordinate 730,320 of VZTE01005578.1, forward strand.
AAAGTTCCTAATGACAATGTTTTTCTTAATGAGCCACTGCACATCAGCCTCTTTTCCAGCAATAGAATCAGAAATTCCTTTCTGACCATCTGCTGTGTAAATGGACCAAACCCCTGAGATAATATAAAATAAAGCCATGGAAGATTCAATGTATAAGTCACAAAAGCAGTTTTCCCTTCCCTTCCCTTCCCTTCCCTTCCCTTCCCTTCCCTTCCCTGAAACTTCCCTGAAACTTCCCTGAAACTTCCCTGAAACTTCCCTGAAACTTCCCTTCCCTGAAACTTCCCTTCCCTGAAACTTCCCTGAAACTTCCCTGAAACTTCCCTTCCCTGAAACTTCTCTTCCCTGAAACTTCCATGAAACTTCCCTTCCCTGAAACTTGCCTTCCCTGAAACTTCCCTGAAACTTCCCT
>VZTE01005578.1:730808-764777 GCA_013397775.1 Eulacestoma nigropectus
CTCCCCAAGCAGTAAAATCTGCTCTGGGATAACCTTATGGCTGTTTCTTTAGTGCATAATCGTGAATGCCAATGGTTTATTATTACTTTTCTCTGTTGCCAGATGAAAAATGGGAGCAGCGTGGGGAGGGAAGGAAGAACACAGAAAAAGCTCAGAAAAACATAAAGGTATCAGTATGGATAATAGTTCTTTGATTTTGAGGGACAAGATGAATGCAGACAGATATGAACAGTTTCATACCATCTAAAAAGAAGTCTCTTTGTAAGCTCCGGCCATTTTTTAAATATGTCTCCAGAATGTACTTCTTGAAACAATCCCTTTAAAGATCTCAAGAGTAGTTGCCTTTAAAGGATGTACAGTACAGCTACGTGAAAGGCTGGTGGTGGAATATGCTACTATACAAATTCATTGCCAGGATACAGAAGAAATGTAAATATTACCAAAAAAATAAAACACAAATGAAAGCCTAACCATATCTGTACGAGATCATAAAAAAGACTTAATTCCATCATTTAGGCGAGAACTCATTTAGAATGCAAAGATCTGTAGCATACATCAAAAGATGGATCATAATCTGGCACATCTCAGGTAGTCAAGGTTTTATAAGACAAACAGAGTTTTGATTTTAATTCGAAATGAAAGTGTCCTGAATGTCTGCACATTGTTTTCCATTAAATAAAAACAGTATTGGATTTTTTTCAGAGTACGAAAGTTGTGTATTAGTTCTAGTAAATTGTTAACTATGGTTTGTCAGTACACACACGCACTCATAGGCAAATCGTTCAACATATGGGCACCCAAACATCCACACTCACAAATTTGCAGGCAGTCCTTCGCACACAGTGAACTCCACATCTTACTTTATCCAGGAGCTTACACAACTCTTTTAAATAGTCTGTTCTTCACCGAAGAGACTGCATCATTTGTGTTGGGATACTACTTGCATAGCAATTCAAATTTGCTATCACTTGACCAGTAAAATGGTGAAATACACCTTAGAAACGAATCATCAACTGTTCTGAGAAGAAAAATTCATTAAGATAATCCACAATGCAGAATCATAAATTAATCCTGCGAATCAATTCACGCTCTTAGTAATATTCTCTTACTCAATTATGTCAACCCTTTAACATGTATGCATTATTAATTTTATTAGATCAAAATGAGGAAGTAGTTATTTACTGGTGAAGTTATCATTATTTTTTGGATCTTAAAAACTGCTAAATATGTGTCAATTCAGTAATACGGACTTGTACACTTCTCCCCATTTGTCCCAGACAATTAATACCTGGAAAGACCTTTTGTTATGGAAGACTTTTAAACTGCAAAATTTTTTGAAGATAGGAAATGGAATAAACATTGGATTACAATGGGTGGCCCATCATACTGAATTTCAAGCTGAAATAAACTCAGAGAAGATTTAAAAGCTCAGGTTTTTGAAGCAAGGGATGAATAATGCCATCCAGCACCCAGATTTTCCTAACACTTGAAGGAAATCAAATGGAATGACAGACTTCTTATTTAACATCTTTCCTGCATCCCCAGCACACACATACACATTCACAGAAAGATTTGATTTGCACTGCAGCAAGTCTATTGTAATATCTGAATTCCTTTTGGTTTGTTTTCCAGTAAAACCTGTTTAATAAAAAGAGGTGTTATAGCCATGATATTGATAAAAGTAGTTTTCAGATCAATTGCATTCTTATCACAAGTTGTTTTTCCGTTCCCTTAAAGAATCTTGTAGCATTTTAAGTTTCATTTCAGTTTAGAATGGCTAAGATTTTAGTCCAGAGTTTAAGTTCTTTCCACACAAGTGTAATGTGAACTTCTTAGGCAACCATGGATGAACTCTTTCTTCATCAATAAAATGGTATAACACATTAGCAACAATTCATGACTATATAAATATTTATATCCTAGCAATTATCAGCATCTAAAATATGTTCTACAAAATTGAAAAAAATTACAATTAACAATGTATAGTGTCTCAAATTAAGCAAAAATACCATATGTAATCTAGAAAGGGCAGAACCAAGGTCACAATGCTGGTATGAGGGGTTTCATAACATAGGCACAAGCATTGGAGAAACTTCTCTCTCAATGCACTTTAGTTGTTTCTCAATTTCATTTTCTTCCTCTGCATATGTAAAAGTAACTTGAGAATACTGGTTGGTCTTCAACTCAGGACTCGCTCAGAAGAATCATGAGCAATGCCCATGCAAGAAATTTCCATCCAAGAAGAAATCAAACAATTATTATAAAATTTGTTATTGTAAAATTTAGATTGCAACTTCTTTTTTCAGAGGTATTCCAGAAAGTAAATTATGGAGTTAAGGCAATTAATATGACAGCTAAATTTTAAGTCTTTCAGAACCAAAAGCCACAGTGAATTTGAAAAGTGCAGCTGCCCTTGGTAAAGAAATTCACAGGGACCAGCAGAGGATTCCATTCAGTGCAGATGTCACAGAAAATGAACTGAATTGTTAGATGAGTTACTGAAACAGTAAGTTTGAACTGGTTATCTTATCTTATCTCTCTTGCATTTCTATTTTGTTGTTTGGGGTTTTGTTAACAAGAACTAAGGCTTAACTATGGGTCACCTTGGATGACTAACAAAGAGAAATACCGCATCTCTAAAACCCACATAATTCTCTAACCAGTCAGTGCCAAGGTGATTGACAGCACTGTTCCATCTGTTAGAGAAATAAAAAATAATAATAAAACAGCAAATCAGTGTTTGATCCCTGAAATACCAAGAAAATCTAGAGGAGCAACAGATATAAAAAGTTCTATCCCTTTCTTCAACAACTGCAATATCATTTCCATTATTTCTTCAGGCTCCCATTCTGAATTCAAAGCAATATATCTGAAGTTCAGACACTGTCAGTGTGATTTAGTTTCACTTTTATGGCAACTGCAGGTCTCTAATAAGTATGCTCCTTTCATTGATTTTGTTCCCCTTCAGCTGCTGCTGTAAATGTAATTGAAATTTTTGGGTCTTTTTACCCTGACCTACCTTTCTTTTCCACCGATGGTAGAGCAATCAGAGCAGATTCCTATGAGTTTTATATACCCTATTAAGAAGAAATACAGTTTCTCCTGGAAATGGACTTCCATAATAACCATTATGACATTGATATTAAAATATCACTAATTTTACATATACAGTTTTACAGATTTTCAGGTTTTCGTGAATAAGTAGCCCAATGAACGAACAGAATCTGAATATTACTTTTGATTTATGCACACATAATAGGATGTTGTCCTCTACTTATATAATGTGCAAAATTTACCTTCATTAGTCATTTTGCAGGTATCTCAAGCTGGCATTTTAGCAGTGAAACATTGTTTTCTGCCATCTTGGAATATAGCCTGACTGATGCACAGGTGTGTGTTGAGGCTTTGTCCACCAGTGTTCAAGACAATTTGTGATGTTAGACTCCTATCTGCTTCCCCACCTATAGATGGCAAGCGAATGGAAAATCTTGCTGAAGGAGAGCCTAAGTGAAAGAAATTAATTATGGTTTTAGTTCTGGAAGTGTTCAGGTTACTCTTCTTTCCAGACAAGATATTCCACAGACCATTTCCTGAGAAAGGTTTTGTCTTCCTCACTGGCAAGTCTGCCAAGGTGCTCAGTGACAGGTGATCTAACGAGACCTCCCTGTCACAGGAGGCTGCTGATTTCACATTGAATTAGAACTGCCCTTATGAAAACCATACTCAAATATATCTCAAATGCAACTTGAATGGATATCCAGTGCACAGAGCAGAGTTGCTGGTTGAGTTGTTCATGGTGGCAAATTAGGTGGCCAAGCTGATTACCACATCCAGGACACAGCTATAGATTTTGTGTGTGTATGATACTGTGATACAAGACGTGTAATGCAAAAGAAAATAGAAACCTCAAATGGTAAAATTATCTTGCACTTGTATGCAGGCAATCTTCAGTGACACAACAATCACAGCATTGAGGAATTTAAATTTATACAGAGGCTGAAGAATGAACTAGAAACCTGCAGGCACAATAATGAAACAGTAAAGAAGTTCATTTCTATTCCCAACCTAGTTTAACACTGTCCAGCTGTTATCCTCTTCATCTAGAGCTGAATGTAGCTGAGCTAGCAAAAAATATAGCCATGGCTTCACACAACACTGCAAACTTCAATCTGCATTGGAAGTATCCGACCACTCATAAAGTCAATTAATAAAAAGGCGTAAAGGGAGTGAGCCTTGTCCATGCCTACTTTCTACAGTCATTGTGGTTTTCAATTTATCAAACATCTTCATTGCCTTCCAGGAGAAACCACACTGTTCACAGATAATTGCACCTAAGACACTCAGTGAGGAAAAAAATTTTACGTGGGTTTAAGGGCCAAGTATAAGCAGAAGGAACAGGTGTTTCTTCTCAGCCATGAATCTGAGTTTCACAGAGAATGACTGGGAATACAAGCAGCTCTGGTGTTTATGACTTTTTTTTTTTATTGTTCATCTTGGCATTAGAGTAGGTATTCAAACCTCTTTGATCTGAAGATCCAACTTGCAGACAGTTCTGGGCAAGTCCTTCACATTATGTCCACTTATCCTCATGGCAGAAAAGAGCTTGTGACAGAGCAGCTGAGGAACCTGCCTGGGCCCCTTGGTGGTGTGAGAATGTTGGGGAGGTGAATAAAGGAAGCAGCCCTAGTCTGGGGCAGTGGGGGAAAAACAATCTCTTTTAGAACAGAGGATCCCTGAGCCATGGTGGAAGACTGGATAGCTCAAAAACTAAAGCCCAATATTTTGCTGTGACATTCTCTGCACTGTTATCTGATGTGCACATTGGATACTGCTATTGCACAGAACATTTAATTAAGCCACTAATTAGTATAATAGGGTGATAAATTGAGAGGTGTGGTAGTAGAGTCCTGTAACAGACAGAGAAACAAAAATTATTCTTTTCGAAATCTTAGGAAAGCGTTGAACAGCCTCCAAAAAAAATGATAAACTGTAGTATTTTCATACTCATACATTGCTCCTGTTTCTAAATTACTAGTGGATCTGAGCCCATCAGTGGGGCTTAATATATTGATTTCAGTCTGGCCCACTCTGGGTGCTGCAGTTAATTAGAGACCTCACAGTGTGAGAATGTAAGCCTGGCGCTTCAGTCTCTGCTTCCCAGAGAGAGATGGTTATCCTTGACACAGGGCAGCTGACAATTCTGTCTTTTATTAGCCAAGCCCCAGACATCTGTGGTTCCACAATCACAATCCTTGGATGCATATATATAATGTAATCAAAGTGATAGCACATGAAGTTGCAGTGCCAGATACATTTCATTTTCACAATAGCTGCCAAACCCCCTGCAAAATGAAGGTATTGAGAATAGTAAATTATCACCTCAAAATATGTTTGGGAAACAAAATTTATCCAGCAAATATTTTAACACAGATAAGCTAATGGTCCCTTTGGTGTGGATCTTTGCTATAATGGATATTAATGCTTTTTGAGGTCTCATTTCCAACCCTGATGAGAAAAAGCCAATGAATCAGCGGATTAGACTCTGAGAGAACCAGTGACTGGAGATAATCACTTTCAGAGCACACACAGTAGGGGCTGTGGTTTCCTCCAGCAGTGGAAAAAGAGTGTGATCCTCTTCCTCTTCAGTCTGCCTTTGTTCATATCCTTCTTTCTCATTTTCCTTCCTTAATCTCAGAATAATATCCCGTCTTGTCTGCTGCCCTAAAGGTTTGCTTAATATAGCCATAAAAAGCTGCCAGTGTATTTTAAAAGAGTCAGAATAATAAATGTTTAAAGCCATGGTGGGGTGAAAGCTGTAAACAGTCAGCACTGATGTTTATTTAAACCTTTGTATTTAGTTTAAAGGTGAAATGAAATAACTTTCTAAAAACACCCTCTAACCAAGAACGCGTATTTAGATCCTGATCCTGCATGGCTACCAGTGTTGCCTGATAGCAGTCCCATTTCCTAGACATTGAAATAGAGCTTATTTAACATTTTGTAAGACTGAGCCCTTTGATACCAACTCAGCAAGGGGTAAATCTGTCTAAGGAGCAAATCTGGTCCAGGATGGTTCACTGCCGTAATATGTAACAGGAATTTAGCTTCCCAGACGGCAGGGAGGAAGCATAGAAAGCACACGGTATCACCCACAGAGCTCACATCTCTAGTGCAGAGGACAAAAGAATGCAGCTAAATCTAGATAACCCTTAAGTTAAAGAAAGAATCTTCCTTCTGTTAGAAAGGAACATCTGCAGAGAAAAAGAACTCCATCATTTATTAGTAAACGTCTACCCTATAAGAAGTTTCTTCCCTAACATTTCTCTTTTTCAAAGTAGCAGACTCTCCAAGCCTCCAAACATCTGGCTTACATGCATCACTGGCACTGTACCAGCCTTCAGGAGAGAAAGCAAGGCAAAGAAAAACTCAGACTGCTGTGAAAACAGAAATGTAGGCAAAATAAGAGGCATGTTTCATGTGCTTTTGGGTTTGTCCCCTTTTTTCTCTTTCATTACCTGTCCAGATCACTTCAAATAAAAGAACACGTGAAATACAAAAAATTAAGGAGTACCTCCCTCCTTGGGTGCTCTAAAAACCATCTGAACCCTAACGACAAAGGAGAAGAGAGCTTTAGAAAACAGCACAATATATGGCTGCCAATTGCCAGCAGCACTCAGATCAATACAGTCTCAATCAGAAATATTGCCTGGCAGATCCTTCCACAATGCTGTATGCAATGAAATTATATCTTTCAATATTTTTTAGAAGTTTGGAAGACATTAGATGTAAAAGTTTCCTCATCCAAAAAAAAAAAAAAAAGTTGGGAAACAATTTTGCCTCACAATTTGCCTCACAATTCAATACAGAACCAGTGAAAAAAATTGCAGTCTTCATTTTATGATTCATTCTATTTAGTTTATATTGTATCAATGCATCATTTTAATCTTCTTAACACTAGCTGTTATGATATCTCTAATACTAATTATATGCCACGGGCTGTCCTGGGTTCATTATATCAAAAAAAGCTGCTTTTCCTATAAAAGTAGTACTGTAATATCTGATTCCCACTGTACTTAATATATCTGCTTAACAATTCCTTACTGGAAACAAATAATCAACCAATTATCATCACTAATTCAGTGAACAGATCGAGCAGAAATCACATCTGACGTATATTTAGGTAAAGATAAATGCAGCAAAGATGGCATAAAGCAGCTTTTTTATACTACTAGAAAAAACAAAAAGAAACCACCTGCTCTTTCTGGAAATACAGCATAATATATGCTCTAACTATACTCAGGTGTAACTAACTGTAAGTTTATGGACACGAATAAAAGCACACCACAAGAGAAAAACTTGTCAAAATCACACCTCTGATAATTGATGTTAGTTATCCTAGTTAGATATGAGACATTCGTTTCATGGCTAAACGGATGACACATACTGATTCAGCTGAACACATCTTCCCCTGGATACCTATCTTATCTTATTTGTTCCCTTTCTCTGTCACAAATTCCTTGAATAGCCCTCATTTCTATAGTACATTCTTCTAGATATACATTGGTAGAACCAAACAGAATGTCAAAAGTATAAATTGTTTGAAACAAATTATGCATGTTAAATATACTAAAATGAGGAGACAGCAGGTTGCAGAGAGAGGGAGTTAAGGGACGGATAAAGAAAGTAAGATGTACAAAACTGTCAAACTGAGATAGACCATGGGTTCTTCTAGACTTTTATACCACCTGACACTGACCATTACCTTCCATTTGGTATGATCACTGAGAGAGCTTTTTCCTAGTATTTTAGACCTACTCAGAAAGATACATCAGATGAGGAGACATTAAACTCTGGAGGCTCAACAAGTCGTGGCCGTAGACATCTCTCTTGCTGTTGTATTTTTTCAGAGGTAACTCCTGAGGGCCCTTGTTTGGGTTGGGACACCAGTCTAGGCAGGCGGAATTCTGAGGGAGGCCAGGCACTGTGGGGCTGTTGCTTAATGCTGGGCTTTGGCCAATGCACATCAGGTTTCTGCCTTTTCTCAAAGGACAGCAGAGCCAGTTACAACAGAGATATTTACAGGATCCCTGAAAAAGACATCAGTCATTTATAAAGTATGCTAATTGATTTTATTTCTTACTATGAGTCACAGTTTCACCCCACAGAAATGTGAACAAACTTTTTAATTTTCATTTCATGTGGACATGTAACACCAACATTTATTTTGAAGTTCAAATCAGGTTGTATTTGCATAATTATAAAGAAGTGAAATTATAACCACCAGGGTTTGTGTCAAACGTATGCTAGTCTATAAATTGACATAGACTAGCATATTAGCATACTAGAATTGACCTTTTTTGCAATACTTGCATATATAATAGTGCACGTTTACTCATGGCACTAAATTGAGTAAAAAAATGGATGAATTGCCAAGGTTCCAAATCCGTGTTTTGAATTTGTACGAACAGGAGAATTACAAATTAGTCTAGATCTCATGGGAAATAGTTTTTTGTCCCTGGATGATACTGCTTATGATTTTAAGGTATAAGAATCTCTGTGGACAAGTTTTTAAATATGCTAACAGAAAATAATATATAGCCAAAGCTCAGTAAAAACAAAGCTGATGTCATTTTCCAAGAGCAATCCAATTTTTTGCACTAATTTCAGCAGTATGGGCATGATGGAGCCAGTCAGCTTTTAATCAAAACATGAGCAAAGCACACGTGGTGCAAATACCTAAGTCGTTTAATAGGTTATAGTAGAAATACCTAAAACCCATAATAATTAAAAATTACTGACAATAATTCTCATTTCTTTGTGGTTTCCAGTAGATAGTAACAGATAAATTAGTAGCTCGTTTTAAAAAATTACTGTAATTAAATACTGTAATTAAAGAAACTGCCCCAAATGGGCAATGCTTTTGATAGCTTCAGTTAAGTAAGTACTGATCTAAGTTAGCATGTACCTGACATCACCTGCTGTTTCATGGACAAGTGTCTAGGGTCTAGAGAAGAAAAAAAGAAAAATTTATTTTAAATAATTAGAAAAAAATGAAAGTAAGCATCAAGTGTGAAACTCCAATGCAAAACAATTGTCATAAAAGTGCAGAACAACTGCCTTTGTCTTTCAAAAACTTGAATCAAAATAAGAAACACCGGAAATACAGCCATGGGATTGAGGTAGCTACCAGATTCTATTCACTACTTACTTACCCAACAGCTAATGGAGGCTCCAGCTCACTACCAGGATCCATGCAAATGAATAACAGTATTCTCACTGTCCTGATGACTCCTCTGGGGATACACAGAGGGGTAAGCATGTGCCACCTATGGAGGCACAGCTGCAAGATTAGAGGTTAGCTGAGGCTCTCTGGTCAGGGGACAGCATGTGATACCTTTACAGTGTCAAGGGAGGAGGACAAAGCAAGTCAACATCACCAAATGGGTCTTTGTTCCATGAAGTGTCATGGTACTAAGAGTCCCTTCAAACTAAGTATTTCTTCTTTATTTGCTTACTTTGGAAGCCCTTCTCTATACATAACATGTCATCTATCTTAACAGTCACTAGGTGCTAAGTCTTTGGCTTACAAAAGCAAAAGAGCAGTATTTTACAGACTTAAAAAAAAAAAACTTAAGCACTTCTAACACTGTTCAAAGTCCCTTTGTTGTTTCTAATTGAAAAAAAAAAAAAAAAAGGAAAGAAAAAACCGCCATTTTACTTCAAAACCACTATTTGTTAAACATAATTGCCCAGAAAGCAAAACACAAAATAAATCTCTTCCAGTCTTACAGTCAAGTATAATGCCACATGCAATTTTTTTTCCTTCCATCTGTACAGAATTTTCAGAACAATGAGTTATTACTAGAGAAGCTGCAAGTCAAAATTGATGTAATCAGTCTTGGTAGTAAAAACATTCACATTTTTTTTTTACAAGAAAGTTATCCTCAGTAAATAGTTACAGTGGACATGTGATTTTATTATTTCATTAGTTTGTATAATGTACATAGTCAGCTAAAGCACAGTTGATGCTTTCCTCAATCTAATAATAGACTTCACCTGCACTATGGTGCAGAAAACGTGGGCTGGCCCAAAGCTTGTAGACTATGGAATTGTCTCCACTGTAGACTATGGAGGTCATTTGCTTAAGAGTTCTTCTCAAGAGCAATTCAACTTTGTTATTTATAAAATATTTCTTACGTAGAAAACACTGGGGTTTAGAAGCTGTTTATATCATGTTTTGAGATGTCAAAAAACTCTTTGATACATCTACTTGAAGGAGGGATTCAGCATGATTCTTCCTTATTTCATAAGTGCTCTAATAGATTAATCTCACTGAAAACCTTTACTTCCATCTTCTTTAAATATAAAAATTCTTTTCTATGAGGTAGATCTCCTCCTAGATTTATGAAATTTTGTCCCCAACTGATCAGCATGAAAAAAAATTTCCTGTGTTTTCATATTTAAGTTGGTGTATTCCAACAAAACAAATAAATTAAAAACGTCTGCTAGAACTGAACAACTAAAATTCCTTTTTGCCCTAGAATTGCATAGTCTGGATAAGGTTCAGCCTTATGCTGTAGATCCATATAACATGTATAATCTACTAAAATGGCATTTTAAAGGTCTAGAGAAAGTAGGTGCATTCACAGATATTCTATGAGTACTGACAAGCTTCAGGGATGTAATTACACAATAGCTGTTACATATGGTTCTTGGAAGGTACATTAATGCTCGTCCCAGAATAGTAATTCTTGTTAATAAAAAACCTAGACTCTTTATTATATCACCACAGATCCCCTAAATTCTAATACTGAAATCACAACGGATTTTTTTCAGGCGTTACTTGAGAGGAGTTTGATCCTAAGCCTGAAAATATTTAAGGTACACTTAAGATCTCCATAGTATAAAATTGAATCTTTTGTCCTTGTTTACTTCTGTACACTCAATATGCATTCTGGGTAGTTTCAGGCTTCAAGACATGAATGTGGAATTGGTTTTTTTTACTGGGAGGCTGAATGCATCTTTCAGACACATTTGTCATGCAACACATTAATACCTACCTTCCAATTAACCAATCATTAATGTGCTAGAGGACCTTGTGTCTAAGGGCTGTGTTTGAAGTGAGGGATGCAATCCAGGTCCCCAGGCTGTGTATTTATTGCTCCATCTGTGAAAAACACCCAAAACATTTCTGCAAAGCATTTATTTTTCAATCTAAATAAGTTGGCCAGTTGTAAAACCAACCCAACACCCAAAACTGTTGCAAACTTCAGAGCTGTTCACTGAGTTTTATTCTTGTTTTTTGCTTTAGTTTGAGGCTTAGTGAAGAAAATTCTGGGCCAGCACTTTCATGCCTAAGCACTGGAAGCTAGAGTTTGTACAGAGATTGTGCATGTGAATTTGCTGACCTTCCTGTTAAAGGTGCAGCCCACTCTTCCTACATTATTCAATACGTGTTATGTTTTTCAGTCCCACCTTACTACTGGCCAAAACTGCTTGAACAAACAGAGGTACAAATTAGCTTTCTCAGATTTCCAGGCTTGCAAGCAGTGGAATTTATTTCTGAATTTGGCTCCATGTCTAAGCTATTATAACAGCTGTAGAAGTGAAAAAAAAACCTGTAAGAACTTTTCCAAAAATAAATTTCTTTGTAATTTTTTTTTCATATTGATACTTGAGGCTCATCTCAGTGAGTAGGCAGGTATGATTCAAGATACCATAATTTATTGCCATAACTGGATTTCCTCTGGCCCCTGGCCGATGAAATACAGTTAGAGAAGATTATATTGCAAAAGCAAAGGCAGGAGCTTTCAAGCTCAGACCACAGAAAAATCTCTCATTTTTTAGAACAGATCAAGAAGCTTACAGCTGTTAAAAAAAGAATTTTCCATCATGGTTTCAGCTAGTTTCACCTTTTCAAGAGTGTTATATTCCACAAGCATTTTTAAGAGATCTAAACCTTAAAAAAAAAAATAGATAACTGGTCTCAGGTTGGATCTTTGAAAAGTAAAGGAAAATTTGTATATAGTATTAATTTAGTAAATGTATTTACTTCTGGAAAAAAAGGTCTCTAGTTTCAGAGCTCATTAAAAAAATTACTTTTTATTCTAAAACTTAATGGTTTCAGTAAAATATATCTGCTTCTTTGAATATTTCAACAGGAAGAACCACTTGAATAGCAATTAGGATTTTCAAATTTAGCAGAGGAGAGACATTAAAATTGAGGGATTTTTATAACCCATGATATTCTGAATTAAATCTGTCTGAATTGAGCCCCTCTTTAAAGCACAATGGGAAGAACATAATTTAAGGAGAAAAGCAGGTCTTCAAAATTAATTTGTCACAAAATAAACCTTTTTCTTTTTATCTCATGTTCTGAATGTAGATTACACATGAACAGATATCGGAGAATGAATTTCAACATTGCTGTGTCAGACCAGTCTAAACTTAATAAAATTTGCTAAATTTTTAAGACATTTCTGTTTAATCAGGATGACCTAAATACCATCAGATAGTTCAATGTCACTGAAACTGTAATGACATGCAAGTTACTTGAACTAGAGAACAACACTTCTCATTTTTAAACAAAACCTGAATTATATTCATCATTCCTAACTGCAGTGGGAGAAAATACACGTGAGAAAGACCTGGAATCAGGATTTCCATTAACTCCCAAAACAAGTTGTACAGGCCTCCGCCTGAAATACACAGTTTAGGATTTTGATCAATTCTTTTCAACAAAGAATAGAACTCTCAAGTCACAATCCCAACATAATTTTTGGAAACCAAATTACAGAGAGATTGGAACATGAATATTGTCTGGTTATCCATTCCTGCTAGGTAGAAGAAACAGGAAACAAAACATATAAGCATTATTATAGCCAAGACATGTTTTCTGTTTATGTTGTGATTTTTTCTTTTCTCCTATCAAAACAGATTGAAATAGCTCTGTAATGAAAATATCCTCACAGAAGTTTCAGAAAAAGCCAAAAAACATTGATCATGAATAATTCAAATTTGATTAGAATTTATTTGTATCACAGTGTAAAACAGAGCATTGGGAAACATATTCTTATGTTTAAGTAATATTTTCTTTTACCCCATGGAAAAAAGCTGCTACTTCTAGGCAAAAGTATGCCTCTAAACCAGAGCGTATTGCTGGGTTGCATCTTACAAATTAGTTGAGATCAATAAGGTCACAGAAAAGAATTCCAGGAAAGTAACAGGGTGTATCCAAGAGCCAAAAGAGTCAAGACGGTTGTTGAGTAATCCAGAAAAAAAAAGAAAGGCTCCAGGAAAATTACCACAGTAATCCCACATAATATAAAATAAACACGTCAAGAACCAGGGCCAATGAGGCCAAGGATTCATTAAATTATGTTCTGCCAAGACATGCTCATGAAGTAGTACCGCAGGGTGAAGCAGGACAAGCTAAGACCAGATGGGATTGCCGATAGTTTGCATTTACCCTTGAGTGAAACAAGTCAGTGAATCTATTTAATGGTATATGGAACAGTAATTTTTAATGACGTTTTTTAGTCAATGAGCAGCTGAAGATCAGAATTATCTCTTGAGTTCAGATGGACTGAATTGTTACTTTTTGAAATTGGACTGAAACCGAACTGAACTTTATATGCCTGTGTAACTGTCAGTGGACTTCAGAAATATCGCTGCTTAGTAATAGCAAGAAAAAAATGCTACTTTTAAGAATGCAATTCAAAAATCCTGGCTGAATGATGAGGAAATCAGCAAAAGAAAGGAAGACCTGATTCTTAATCCATCACCAAGATCTGTCATGGAAAAGGACCCTCCTTCTCTTTACCTATCTCCAAAAATGCTGCTGCAAACCTTCTTATTCATTTGGTGTACCAACACAGGATTCTCTACCATATAGACTGAAAGTCAAGACTTGCCTAACTGAGAATATTTAGACTGTCATAAATAGATTTACAGAACTACTACAGCTTCTTTCAAATCTTCTTCCAGAGTAAATTAATGTCCTGGTTTCAGCTGGGATAGAGTTTATTTCTTCCCAGTGGCTGGTACATTGTTGTGGTTTGGATTCAGAATGGTAATACTGTAGATAACACCAATGTTTTTGGTTTTTGTGTGTGTGTATGTGTGTGTGTCTCATGTTCTGTCAGTTAAGAGTACACAAAAGAAAAACTGTGAAGGAGCATAGCCAGGACAGGTGGCCCAAATGTTATATCCAGTATATAAACTAGAGGTGCTACCCAAAAGGAAGGCAGATCTGGGTTCAAGAACTGGAGTAATGCATCGGTCAGAGTGTGGTGAGCAATTGCATTGTGCATCACTTTTTTGGGGCCTATTCTTTCCCTTTTTATTATCATTATTATTTATATTTACTATTATTATTATATTCCATTTTGTTTTCAATTATCAAACTCTTCTTATCTCAACCCACAAGTTTTACTCTTGATTTTTCTTCCTGTTCCATTGTGGTGGAGAGGAGAGGTGAAATTGAGCAAGCAGCTATGTGGTGCTTATTTGCTAGTTGGGCTTAAACCATGACAGCTATCTCTTGCAAGGTGTATTAATATTTACCTACCTCTCTAGGGTGTTGTGGGAGTTAAATAATTAAATATCAGTAAGGTACTTTGAGATCATCAGATAAAATATGATGTTTGAGTACCAGATATTATTTGCTGTTATGATTCATCCCGTGCCTTTATTACCGCATGTTATAGACTCTCTAAAATTAGCATCTGAATGTTCTTCAGGAGTTATTGAAGTTTGTAACTAGTGACTCAAATGTTCCACCCTTGTGCCTTGCAAGTTGTCTTTGCCTTCATATCAACCGAACAGCAGAAAATAAATCATTTTGTAAATGATCCTCTCTCGTCTTATTTTTAATTCTTTGAAAACAAAAATTCCTTCACACACAGGCACCAAGATCTTTCAATTCTTGAATATAAACAACAGTATGCAAAAACTATATTTATGACAAGACAGAGATGTAGAGGTTTGTAAGCCCATATACATTACTAACTTTGTGAATATCATCCAAAAAAGTACCAGAAGTTTGTCAAACCACAGCATGACAGCTGGTTCAGGTGGAAAACAGTAAATATATGGACAGTCATGTTCATTCAACGTGTTTTCCTTCATACCTCCTTCTACAAGGATTTGTCCATTTGCTTGCTGCAATTACTTGACATGAGAGCTACCTAGTACTGTACCACCACCAAAGGCACAAGATGTGCTGTAAAGAACATTTAGTTCCTTTTGTACATATTATACTTATGGTCTAAGTATAGCAGTTTTCCCATTTTCATCCTGGAAGTCTACTAATTTTAAGTAAAGGAGTTCATTTCTGAAGCTCTATTGACTGACATTTCTTATTGATTCATTCCTTGTTGGAGGAGAGAGAAAAAAATTTAAAACCAAAAAAAATGCCCCATTGTAGTAGGATGTATTTAAACTATTACAATGAAAGAAAACATCCAATTTTCATAAGAATCATAACAGAGGGGTTTAGATTATTTTTCTCATCTGGTATCTCATCTGAATTATCTCAATATTGGCAATTTTTGTGACATTCAAGAGTATGCTATACATCTGTACAAATGAGAAAAACTTTTCATTAAGTCATTTCTTTGATTAGCTATATCTAATTTAAAATATATTTTATGAAATAAATACATTTATGAGCTTGATAGAGAAAAAATATCGAAAACCACTTTGTTTTAGCTTAAATCCTCAGAGGGAAGATAGACTTCTGCTTAAAGCTGGAAAGTAGTAGAAGCGCCTGTAAAAGTAATAGGACAGAAACTTTTACCTTTATGACAGCATTGTAAAAGTCTTGAAACAGTACAACATAGACATACCAATCTTTGACATACATTGCAATGCATTTAGAGAGTCATTTTTTCAGAAAAACGAAGAGAGAAGTATCGAAGTAATGGAACATGTCTCCAAATTTCCTCCTGTTGTGAAGCATCCTCCTTTAATACCATGTATATGTAGATTTCCAGTTCTCCCATAACACAAAAAAAATGAACAATTTATTAATAGCAGCTCTGTTCTGCCTTTTGCTAGGCCTAAAAGCAGAAAATCTATAGTGAGCAATCAACCTCTTACCAATACTTCTGCCAGAGGTCATTGACAAGAATTGCTGCAAAAACCATTTAATGTCCACAAAAGTCATAAAATTTCCCTCATGGCTGAAGCTGACCGTGTTTTATTTGAATAGCCTTAGACATATGGAATTTTATAGCCTGTAGATTTGTTTGGATATAATGAGTCAAGCAGTTCCTGAACTAGGAAAAAAACTAGACAGTTTACTAGAAATTTGATTTTCTTATTATTGTTCACAGCAGTAATTATATGAAGAACAAGAAATGCAGCAGAAAACTTCAGGTTTGAAAAACACATATGAACTTGTGTATAATACCACTATTCTTGAAATAATCACATGCCCAGATTGTGTTATTTCCTGTGATCACGGCTAGTTAGATATTTAAGCAGCCATTTCTACATAGAGCAATAAGATTTGCAATAGCCAAGGGAAATGCACAGTTTGGCAACTATGAGTAGATATTTAGCTCTGTACTGGTGGGTACTATATTCCCCATGAATCTCAGTTCTATATTTTAAAACTTCAAATCCAAAGTGTTGACTTAAAAATATGACTATCCCCACTTAATATTCAGAAATTGTTTTTGCTTTGTCCCATTTGCAATAGAAATATTGCGGCTTAGAAGGATCTTGGATTCTAACGGTTTTAAGTCTTTTAAAGGGATTTTGTTAAAGCTGCCGCAAGTGATAAAATGTCTGGTCTACCATTTTTTATTGAACATTTCATGAACACCCACATTACTCAGGCAAGCTAATTTATGTTCTTGGCAGAACTCAACATGTATTTTGGAATACATTTTTGCACATCCCACTTTAACTGGGTTTATGAGCAGATATTTACAGTAGAGTGCTTCCTGTTCCACAAAGGCACATGATGTACTGTGGAGAATTATAGACATTGGAAGACACCACCTGAAAAATACAAGACACAGGTATTTCTTCCATTAGTCAGAGCATACATGCAAATAAGATTACCACAAAAATATATCTATACATTAGATGTCCAAGAAACCATCAGTTCTTGCTTCCATACCTAAATACATAAAACACTGCTTGCCAAAACTAAGCTTTTCTACTTTTTTGCATAAATCTGATCACTAACTGTTTAGTAAACCAATATTTTTTTAATAGTAAAGAAATACAAAGAGACTTACAGTAACATATCCAAGGAAAAGTTGAAAGCAACAGAAATTAGATAAAAACAAGAAGCATTCCATAAACATCATATGAATTTATAATAAAATCAATAACTTTGCAGCAATTTACCACAAGACTAACACTTAATATGACATTGTTATAAAATTAGGCCAGATCTGTGTAAAAGTCTCTGGTTTATCCATTATTGTGAACGATAATCCTTCCAACACTGCCACATTAGGGGTTTCAGTTTCCCAGTACTGAATTCACAGAATAAAAAGTGGTTTTGTCTTGAAGAGAATTAATTTCTTTAGTGTCAGAGAAGTATGGAATGTTCATCTTTTTAATGGTTTAAAGTCCTTGGAAAAACAGCTAGAGCTACAGAAGTAAATAACATCAGGAGAGGGGAAGATCTTCCTAGTGCTGATACAATCTCAGTGGATTTTAATTTCAAACTCCAGATTATTTAAACTGAAATCATGAAAAATATTTCCAAATCACAGATATTTTATTGAACTAGCTTAGATTGCAAATGAATTTGACTCCTGATAAATTAGCTGCATAAAATTATGCATGGTCAGTAGCAGCAGTATTCACATTAGAAACCTCCATTCTATTCCCCTTAACCCAAAATGTCTGAAAGAGTGTTTACCAGAAATTACACTTCATCTGATTCTATTTTAACATCCAAGATTATGCAGCCTCTAACCATTTTTATGAAAGAGCATGAAAGAGGACAAACTACACCATCTTAATAGAAATTTGGGGGTTTTGTATCCAATAAGAACTATAACTGAATTCATATAAACTTTGGGAAGAATAATTGCGGACATAGAGTTTGAATTTGTGCTTACATCTCAAGAAAGTGTTCTCTCAATCTTTGTGGGGAATATTCTGGAAATGTCAGCTCACTGGTCAAGAGATACATTAAAGAAATATAATTTTAACTAATTTTGTTGGTAAATTATCAGCAGGCTTAATACATTCTCCAAGAGGCTTTTCCTAGAGGCTTTCTGTAATTTCACTTTAGGTAAAATATGTTCATGCATAATCCCTCTATATAATTCAGTATAATCCCTCTGCATAATTCAGGTTCATCACCCCTCCAAGACAAGATAACTCAATATTTAAATATTGATATTGCCTCACTTAGAGCGTCTTTTCATCCCAGCTCTCTGTCAACAGTAGAGATCATTCTTATGCTTTTTCTATGCCTCAATGAATATTTAATTGTCTCATAAAATGTAATAATTTCAATGGGCAAGAGTGACAGCACAAGACCCTCTCAGCCAAAAAAACTGTTCGGTGTTTAGAACAGTTCCATTGTAAGCAGGAGACGGGAGAAAAACTGCAAGTGTTCCAGAGTCCAGCTTCAACTTTCACATAGGTTGATCTGAACACTGAATTGCTGATAAACCAAGTAGCTCAAATGGTGTAGGCAGAACTCTGAGACAAAAAGCTGTAATAGATGCTGGGAGAGATTATGGTTAGACATTGATGCTCCCCAAAACAAAGTCTGTAAACACTTCCATACCTGAGTGTTCAAGAGAGACGTCTTTTACATGAACATTTCTTTAGCTGTGCCACTTTCCAACATTTCCTTTGCCTCTTTTCACCGTTGCTTTGGGCAGCAGACACAGGAACAAGAATAACCTGCTCTTGCAGTGCCATTCTACCAGTTTTTCAGCATTCAGACATCTCTTGCATTACCATTCATATACAGATGAATGCAAACATTAATTCTCCAAGAAAGTTTGGGTTCTGCAGATACATTAATTTACCTTCTCTAATGGTTTTATTACTTCTAATAATTTTTTTATTCTTGCAAAATTTTTTTTTTTTAATATCACAGATACGTTTAGCTCCTCCCTATGACCTGTAATTGACAACACTGTTTTCCAGAGCTGTGACGAGGATTTTAAAGTTAGGCTTTAACTAATTCAGGTCCTATCATTCCCCATCAGACTCACAATATTTTGCCAGTTCTTACTAATTTTTTATTTAAGCCAGACTGCAAAGCATGTTCTAATGTTTGTATTCAGGCAGATCTAGAGCGGTTGTCAGATTAAGATTTCATCATACTTTGCCAAGGCATTACAGAAATCCAGCCCTACCCACTGTGTTGCTTTCATGCCCTTAGTGCTTACACAGAAAGGGGAGGTAGACTTCTAATTTGTATCATCAATGTCAGTGACATAAAGACTTGATATTTTTTCTTATTCTACTGGCAATAAATTACTTTCCTCATTAAAATAAGAATTTCTATACATTTCAGGAAATTCACCAACATTCCATGTGAATCTAAACAATGAATTATTTCTAATATTAGGATTTTTTAATAAAAATCTTCAAAAAATACCCAGCTTCCTCTAAACATGTTGCATCAGGCTATAAAAGGAAAGAGTAAGGTAAAGGGCTTTTAGCAAAGCAAAAACGAACCTGCTCATAAAGTCTCTTGTTAAATGGTCGTGGAAGCTTTTCCTATAAATTTTTCTTGATTAAATATGAATTATAGCTCTTTAAATTGTGTTGGTTTGAAAATCAGACAGGCTTAGCTTTGCTCTACTTCTGCCTATCCACAGGCAATATAAATCTATTGTAAAGTTAATTTAAAAAGTTAACTTGGCAAAGCAGATCTGTGATGATTTGATCCTATGCTATGTAATTAAAAGCATGTTTCACTGAATCCAGGAAATGCTCTCTCCCAGAATACCTGGAAAATATATTTTTTTCTGTTTTGAAGCATCTGGGTGTAAGAGCCATTAATCACAAATAGCTGGGCATTGGTCTGACCTGTTCTGCTTCACCTTACAGGTAATTCCATTTGATCTATTGACACTATTTATGGTCTCCCAAGAGAAAAACTTTTGAAAGGACCCAGCCCAAAGAAGCAGAGGCTCACTATTTCCAGGGCAGATTATTATATTATGGGAACATAACTAGGAAAAGCAGGGTTGCTGGTAGTCTGCAATAATACCCTGATGTAATTCAAAAACTACGAGGCACTCAGCATCCTGCAAAGGATATTTTTCCTAAGAACTGACACAAAACTGGGACCCTAGACACTAACATGACTTATAAATCTCAGGAAAAAAACATTATACACCAAATTGCTAGTAAATATTTATTTTTCAGTGATAACTGTCACAATGAATATATCTGATGTATTAAACCAGATTTTTAGACACCGGGCACCTACATTGCTATCAGTTTTCATGGCAAATGCATGTGCCTCATTAATGCTGCATTTCAGCATAATTCATGGTATAGTACTAGGTCATGTTTTTCCTGAGCTGCATTGCATATAAAGAGGCATCATTAAAGAACACTTTTAGATTGTTTTACATTTCCCAACACTCAGAAGATAAATCCTTTAGACAAGCCTATCATTTCCCAATTTTTCCTGGGTCAAAATGAAAATTATTCATATGCCAATCATTTCATCTTGGGACCTAGAACACGATAACATATTATCAAACATGACATCAGAGTTGATGGGAGAGAAAATATCGTGCTATATTGACATTATTATTTTAAACATTCCTTGCTGTCAGCAAAGTGGCATAAAATGATTTATTTTCCATTTGCCTGTAAAAGGGAAATTGACTTTTGAGGCACAGTGTACTAACAAGCAATATCTCTTTCTAGGTGTATGTCAACTTACATGTCCAAAAATAGCATTCTTTTCTTTGTTTATTTATGCTAGCAGTTCCCTGAGTTTTAGCAAAGAATGAAATATTCTGGTAAGTTATTCTTCTTTGGTTTAATAACAAAAGAAGATTTTTTTTCTACACTGAAACATTTTTCATTCTATTTTGAATAGGTAGAATTTAATGCAAATTTCTGTCCACATTTTTAGGAGACTCTGTTTAGAAAATGAAAATGTGTCCTACAGTGTTCAACTCCGTATAATACAATAGTAGAAAGGCATTGGTGAGAAGTTATGCAAAAAAAGTACAGTAATAAACTCCAACACAGCTGGTTTATCAGGAGTTATTAAAGCATCTTTATATACACTGTTTTGAGAAACAGTAAAGAAAGGAAGGAAAGAAACTTCCTAATTTTAAGTCTTCTCCAGGAGGATATATTCAAAAATAATATATATGAAGAAGGCAATAAAAGAGAAATTACAGAGTACATTACCGAGAATATTTCATGAGACTGATATGTTCACAGACTCTCCCATGAAAAATGGAGTCAGTATCACCTGAGTGATATATTAGTGACCAGATACTTAGGGCTGGACAATTGGAGTTATTTGGGATCAAAATAAATATTTAAAACCCAACTGCACACAGCAGAGGATCAAAAGTTTGTTCAGTAGTTCCTGTGTAACTCTGAAATTCCTCTCTTCTTAGCATTCCTTTCTGATGATTTCCAGGTAATGTTGCTAAATTCTTTTCTCTTCAGGCTTTTGAAAATAAGAGTTTGAAGAATGGAGCAATCATGAAAGGGAGAAAGAAATATAGGTTTCTTTCAGTTGTGTGGAATATTGATTCCATATTGGATTTTACTATCACACTCTAGTTCCCTTTGAGGTACTCATTTCATTCTATATTTAAATTAGAAGAAGGGCACTGAGAATAAACATACTGAAGGCGAAATTATCTTCAATAAAATTCAGAGACTTATTGTTTAACTGCAGGAGAAACACAGTTTTTTCCTGAAACTTGTATTAATATGTTTGTGAAAATGGAAATGTAAAAGAACATGTAGTCCTACACTACTAGTAAAACAAACTAAACTTCCTCAGGCTAGCAATAATTTACATAGAATAGCTTGACAAACAACTGATTAGAAAACCTGTGAGGTTTTTTCTTCCTTTAATATTTATGTTTAACTCTGTATTATTAGGATTATGTATTGCCAAAATCTCAGCTGAGATGCTTGGTTGAAATGACTCTCAGTTGAGTTATTTTATAAGCAGCTGAGAGCCACTCTGCAGAGGAACACGCTGAGATTTGTCTTATGAACAGAGTAGTATATGCAACACAACGTCAAATTGCCTACCAAGCCAAGCACAACATCCTTGCTCCCACAGTACTCAGGAACTGCTGTTTAGGATAAAGAGAATAGCTCATGCCAGAAAACCAGACATCACTCTTTTCTGTACCAGGAGACAAAATTTCCTAGCAGTTCTTAAGGAAATTAACTAATGTTTCTATAGGTCATTGGATGTGAGTATTCGTATCTCAGGATCTGATCCAGAAAAGCTCTTAAACATAAGCTTAACTTTTACCATGTTCTTAAGTGATTTGTTGGATGTGGGCCCTGAAACACATAACTACAAATCTTAGTCATCTGATGAAAGCGGCAATTCTAATTGCTGTATTATTCAATGTTTTCTATTTTTGTGAAGGACGCAGAAAGAAATTTATGTCAGTCATACAAATATGGGACTTTTGGGGGGTTTTGGGGGGGGTTATGTTATTTTTTAATGTTAAAAATAACAAAAATTGTCTTCAGCTTCAAATCAATCAGTTAATTCTCATTGACTGCTTGAATGCCATTAATAAATTCCTATTAATCTAGCCTACTATCAACGTGTCAACTTTAATCTCTGAATTATTTACTTTATCATAGTAGTAAGTTAATGGTGTACCAATATTGAACAAGAGTTCTACTTAAGTGAGCAAACTCAGAACTACACATAACCTTAGTGGGATCTTAAAATATATAAACATAAAGAATAAAGATTCTCAATGCCAGAAATAAATGCAAAGGAGCAGATCTTGTCCTATGTGTATGTAAGATGAAATTGAATTTAAAGTACTTCCTCAATTGTACTACAATTGAAAAGAACACTTTACTCACATAAATTTTTTGTATTTATACATTGCTACGTACTGTACATTTAAGTGTATCTTTTATTATATATTTTATTTTACTCTCTGGTTCACTATAAGGAAACCAACTGCACATCATGTACTTAAAATGTATGTCTGTACTTCTGCTGTGCAGAACATTATGTTTAACACTGCTAGGGATGCTGACTCCAGAGAACAATCATAATCAGGCATGTTTTCCATACTGCTTTGTAAGGATGAAGTTAGTCAGCAGGTACAGGAAGTTCTATTTTAACCTACTCTATTTTAACCTAACTTTCTATTGAAAATGCTAAAAACACACTACTTACTTTCTTAATGATTGTCTAAATCTCGGAGTGACATTTCAAAGCCAGGCACATTCTTTTCTGATTTAAACATTTTAGTACTCAATATGCCTTACTCCCTCCTGCTGCTTCTCATTGCACTCCAGGGTCTTGCCTCATTTTACTTTTGAATTGTATTGCATAGGAACAATCTGAGCAGTGATTTTTTGGTTTCCTCAATCAGCTGAGCTAATTCCATAAAGCAGAAGAGACTACAGAAGATGGTCTGACTCATTCCAAGGCAGAAAAAACTCTCTGCATCTCTATATGCTTCTAAAAGCACTCCTCTATGTACTGAGCAGTTGGCCTCTGTCTACAAGTTACTGTGAAAAGTATTGTAACTGAGTTTTCCCTCCAGACAGAACAGGAATGTACATACTGGGAATTCTTGAACATTTATTTCTGTAACCTGGAATTGATTTGGTATTAAGAAATTCATTTATTTTGCGCATTTGCAATGTAGCAAGAGAGATCAGCCCAGGATCTGAGAGAGATCAAGATGAACATATTCCTAGAGGTTATTTTGTCATGTCTAAACTCTTAATTTTAACACCCAAGGAGCTGTTGCATTTTCTTTTAACATTATTTATATTTCTTCTCCATCACATTATAGTAAAATATGTCCGAGGGGCAACCATTCTCTGAGATCTGAGGACTCAGGCTGCTATGCCACTCCTTCACCATAACCTCCAGTGAATACACTGCATGATAGGAGCCTGAATAATGAGTGAGGACAGCAAATGTAGGCCACAACACTGTTAAATCCCTTTTAATTGTATGGTTCAGAAAATAACTAGACTGTAATATATTTGACCTTGTATTAAACTCCTGCATCAAGTGTGTATACCTTCAGGCTTGGAAAAGAATAATTCAGAAATAAAAATCACATGGTTTATTGAGGTAGCCAAAGAGGGATGTGCAATAATGTGAAAATCCTTTATATGCATAAATAAACATGTATATATACATAACTTATATATGCATATATATACAGATATATTTACGTATTTATGTATGAATGTAGGACAGAGGCAGTTGCACTGTCAAGTAAGAAATAAAATCTCCATGTTTAGAGGAAGACAGTTTGTGGGAGGCTAAATCCTGCATTCACAGCCGTAAATACAACTTCAGTCTGCTCCTTCTTTTTGCAGTCCATGGAGTCTGTATGTCCAACTTAAAGGAGCAGGAAAAACTGAGTCATAGAACAAGCTTTCCTGAGAGATGCAGTGATATTTTAGAATAAGGACATGCTGATACTTCATCTGGAAAACAGTCTGAGGAAAAGGCTGGAAGATCCTTGTGGGAAGCAAAGCTATGTGAAAAGCAGTAGCCCACAGGAGAATATTACTCTCCTGTTGCCCTCTTGAAACTACAGAGGAGGAAACAGATTGTCCAATGTCCTCACAAATCTCATGAAAGACAGAATGCCTCATATCTCACAAAAGATTGCATAAAAGACAGAATGACCCTGTGGTTTGTGCAGTGAGGTCTAAGGTAAATCTGACCCTGTCTGTTCATGTCTTCTACAGTCAACAAGTACAGAGAGAGGTGAGCATAAAACCAAACAGGTTTCTAAGGGAAAGAGAAAGACAGAGGTGAAGTTTGTTTTTCTCCACATGATGTTGTTGGCATACCATGTGCCATAGTTTAAAGAAATTGTTCCTGGTGCCAAATGTTTTCCTTCTTACAAAATAAAAATTAATCCTAGCAGACTGTTTTCTTCTCAGTTTTCTTTCTCAAATCTGTAATGTTTACAGACAAGTCAACACAATGATCACTTCCCATAAAAATGGGAGATTTGTGGGCTCCTCTTCATTAATCCAATTAACCAGCTGGGATCTTTGCTGGGATCTTTCAGCAGTCATCAGGCATATACTTTGCGGGCCCTTCTTTCTTATGCAATCAACTCGTTTTGAAGCATACACTGAAAGAAATGACTAAATTGATCTTAGCCCATAATCATACTTCAGATACGTTTTTTAACTGTGTTATTTGAAACATCAAGTTATCTTGATCTTTCTAGATAAACATTGACAATATATTAGATTTTGAGAATATTTGTATTTTTTTATTATGTTTTCCAGTGCAATTGCTGAAGGTTAAAGTCTATTCTGTATAGATGTTCCTAGTATTCTAGGAACATCTATACAGATCATTTTCACAAATATTTTTTCCAGCAATCTCATATAGAAAATATTGCAGTAGTCAGGCAAGGGATATTAAAAAAACCAAGTTTTTTAAATACCTGACAAAAAGCCATAAGGATACTTCTTGTTGCATTTTCCAAGACTGTATTACATCAACATGGTTTTGTGCTTACAAAGCTCTTCACAGGATCTGGAGTCTAGCATGTCTTCAGGAATGGAAAATATTTTGTAGTCAAAAGCCATTTCATTCATCTCAAGGCCACCCTTTTCACCAGAAATCAACAGGTAAAATAATAAAGTTATAATTTAAGCTTTGTAAGTGACATCACTGCATATCTTTAAAAGTATTTTAATAAAACTTGTGGTTAAAGACACTAAATGAGAGTTAACTGTCAATTTAAAAGTTTTTAACACATTTTAAATGGTAAAAGAAATCATACATTACATAAAGCAAGTTCATTAAAGGATAGTAGGACTACACAGCAATATTTGTTTCTGTGGAAAGGAGATGACTGAACAAGTATTTTAACAGCACAGGTAAAAAACTGTTTTCATCTTATTATTGGACAAAAGCACTTTCACCTTTAGAATAAAATTTGTGTTTATGAATAGGCGCTGCTTTTAGTACAGTTGTGACATTTGAAGCCACAGATACAGATTCCAAACATTACTGAACTTGAAAAGTGTTGAGGGACTTTTCTGGTGGTGATGATTTCAGTAGAAAGAACTCAGCATTTTATTGGACTTCACAAAAACCCAATGAAATATCAAGACCACTTCATTTTCTAGTTCTTAAGCAAAACATTTTCCTGGGATTTTCCTGTGAAATATGCCTGTAGCTTTGTATAAGCATTTGGTAAATTAACTCTCTTTTTTTCAATTTCTACTAGCTATAGGAAAAAGCTCTAGCTTTATTTCAATCTGCTTCCCAATCAACATCCACATTCTGATCGTTAAAGAGAAGTACGATGGCCCTCATGTTTACTTTGGTTGCTCTTTTTTGCTCTGCCCATGAGGTGAAGCATCATACATCAGTGACTGAGTCTAGTCTGAAACAGGTAGGGAGCTGGCACACCAGGAGACTTGAGCTGTGTATTCTCACTTTAGGAATGACTGTTAATCTAGCTTGATTATTAAAAATCACTGCTCTTGTTACGTTTGTTAGCAAGGAATGTAAAGGAGTGTCACCTACTACAAAAGGCTTTGCAGCCTGCAGATCAGCTACAACTTTCAAACTCCCACCCCTTGGGAGCGCTTCAGAGCAGTGACAATTCAAAAACAATTATGAAGACAAATTATTCCCTGCTAAGCCTTTGTTTAAAATTCAGGCATGACCTGCTCTGAATTGTTTTCAGCTCATTCAATTTTTTGTCAAATTGCAGAAGAAGTATCTGTTTATTATTATCAATGACACACAGCAATGGAGAACACTCTAAATTATTGATGGCCTTTTAACACTAGGAAGGGCTGGGAGGTGTAAGACAAAGGGTAAGTTTCTTCATAGATTACTTAAAGTATTAATATTGTAAATCAGGGAAGACAACAAGAATTCTCTCCCTAGTAAATGTTCACCAAAAAAAAAAAAAAAATTAAATGCTTTTGGAAATTGCCCAATCTAGACCAGGACTATGACTTTCAAATATGAAAAGGATACTGCAAAGTTAAGCTAAAAATAAATCAAAGAAAAGATCACAAGACATCAGATCTGTAGTCTGCCCGCAAAAAAATCCCCTCATTCTCAGTTACATTGTACACATCACAGAAAAAGTCCCTCTCATGGCCTAGAATTCAGAACAGTTTGGAAGAAAGGCTGTACAGCTGCCAAGAACAAGGAATGCAGAAAAAAGCTTGAATGGGTCAGGAATAACAGAGTACCCACTAATGGCAGGCAGCCACCCCGCACAGCCCCGCAGGACTTTCTCAGGCAGTCTGAGCTCGGTGCTCCGCGGTGTCACGGCCGCTGTGAGCAGCACGGCCCTCCCGACGCTGTGGGTCTTTGTAAAACAAAACCCAGACCTTTACAGGGGTTGTGTGGAGAGGGTCAAGTCAGAAAACTGGGCACATGCTGGGGAGTAGTATTTTACTGCACACTCAGACAGCAGCACACATTTGCTTTCACAGGTCAGGAAGAAATTTCTGAGATTTCAAGTTAAGTTTATTGTATGGAAGAATGCAATACACTTAAATCCTCACAACACAATGAATGGCCATATTTTTCACTTGAGCACACACATTTTCCTTTGAGGTACCAATAAAGGGCTGGTTCTTTAATGTCTGCCAGTCCTACATTTTTAGTACATTAAATTTATTGCCAGTACACTTGTGTAAATACGGGAAATAAATACGCAAGTGTATGAATGACATTGCAAATTAATTACTGCAAATAAACAAATTAATTGCTTCTGCCAGCAGTGGAAAAAGTTCTATGTACACCCTGTATATTCATATTATTAAGATCACATTTACACAAGTTTATTTTTCATAAGATTAGGGAAGTGGAAAATTCTTTAAAGAAGTGTGACTGTAAATTTGAAATATTATACCTTGAGAAGCTTTTAATGTGTAACCATAAAAATCTGAGAAAGATTTTTCTGTCTAATTATTAATTTTTGCACCTGCTGTTTAGGTAATTGCTATTATTTGGTTTGATTACAGCTGTTACATAGTGCATCAAACATTACCCAAGAACAGACATTTGTCTGGCATTAGTATCTGAGATATTGGTAGGTGACTCAGGAGGTTTACGTAACAATAATCTATGGTCTGGCATGAATTATTGTTTTGTGATATAGAAGCTTAAAACCTGAGCCTTTCAGAATGCAATTTATTTGTATGCTTATCCTATGTGTAAAATTTTGTTTTAAAATTATTTTATGTTTTTATGTAAGCCATGCCTTCTTTCTTCATCTATAAAATTGCCACTGCCTATATGATGTTTGCTATACAATTGTATTTGTGTCTAATGTCTCCCTCTGCTCCCCTATAAAACTGCATATGTTTGAGGGAACTGCTGGCAGAAAGCAAGTCTCTTTGTGAACCAGACTGTAACTCAAATGAACATTTATCCCAGAACAATTACATGTGAAAACTAATTCTGTAATAAAGACTAAGAGTTATTTATTATAGCTTCATGATGATTGAGTTAATAAAAGTTGAAAAGGTCTTTAAGTTTAAAGAAGTGAACTATTAGAAAATAAATTAGAAAAAAAAATTATCAAGGCTGTTTTCTAATATTCGTCCTTCACCTTGACGGGGTCACCTTGACTTTGGCATATAGTGCCACTAAAAGGTGAGCCATAAAAATTTTTTTAAATTAAATTAAATTAATAAAAATAAAATAAACCCTCCTTTTGTTTAAAGAAGCTGTGTTTTTAATAATTAGTCTCAGGAAAAGATATTAGAATACAATTAGGAAGACAATTTAAAAAATACAAACCCTTGCTATTTCCTTGTTGATCAAGTTAGAGAACAATCTGAAGTAGAAAACGTATTTTTCAGATTTTATGTCTTATATAAAATTTAATAAAGCTTCATTATTTTTCTGAGTTGTAGCATTTTCATGATTTCTAATTAGATGCAATTTGCAATAGTTTGTACAACAAGACGCCACAAAAACAGTGATAACATTGGAAGAAAAAATTCTTCACAAGTTACTTTTTTTTCCCCCTGGGTTGATAACAAACAAAATTTCCTTCAAAAGAAAAAGTACCTTTGAAGAGAAAGCACAGTGGGTAATTGGGACATTGCGTAAGATGTCATATAATACAGCAAGGCCAGCCTTTCTGCATGTTGTTTCATATATTTTCAGGGGAGCAAGACAGAAGTATTTTCTCATTAAGAAAAATTAAACATTCAAGATCTTCCTTTTTACACTCAGTAATTTTTATATTTTCTCTGCTGTAAAAGATGCAAAAAAAATTAATAGTATGCAAAAAAATAAAAGCACACATAGGTCAAACAAAGTAATTTAAACAATGTTTATGTATAATTAACGTTTATGCAGACACTATTATTTCTGGAGTGAGGTGTCTGGGGTACATAAAGAAAGAGACATGCAATCAGAAAACTGATTTGGAGTTCTTTGCTAACATTTTCTTCTGTGTTACGCAGTGATTTTCTTTCTATGATTTGCTGATTAAATAAAAATAAGGAATCTCATGTGAATATGGGTACTTTCTAATCAAAATATGTTTGAAAATTTTCATTCTTCTTGTTGCAGGAAAGCATTTTCCTTAAGCAATGGAAAAAACAGTTATTTAAGGAGAGTAGCTAGCACCTCTACCTTCATTCTCTTTCCCCTTGTCCTTCCTTGCCCAGTGCAATCCACCTTTATTAATTTCTACCAGCCTCACGTGGTCTCTGTGGCCAGAAGGCAGAAGAAAACAGTGCAAGTGCTGTGCTTCTGGGTAGGAGCTGGGATGTCCTCTCCATTTTCTCTTTTTAAATCTAAATCAGGGCCTATAGGAGACAATCGCTTTGATAAGCAGTAATTGCACTTCTAAAACCTAGAAAAGAGTTCTACTATATCTCACTAACCTTTTCATACAGCATTTCTTAAGGTAGTCTATGTTTGAGACTCCTAGGTACCTTGAGTGAACAAAATCCATTAAAAGTATAAAAACAAATTAGATGTAAATTTTCTTCTTTAAATTCACTTTGAAGTTCACCCTTACTCTTGCAAAAACATATTTTCATCATACTTTTTCTACTCTAGCAGTTGCTTTTAAAGTACTTTTTATGAGAAAGCATTTAAAATATTATCTTTTAAAAAACCCATGCAGTATAGAAACTGTTTATGTAGCTGAAGAGTTCTTTGAAAAAAAAAAATGCATGCTGTGAGGCACAGCTGCAAAGGAAATTTCAAAATATTTCCATAAAGCTATGATCAGTATTTAAAGGTACCAAAAAAAGACTCATTTTTATCTTTACCCTGGTAAAGGATAGTACTATATTTTTTCTGTCAACTAAAGTGAATACTCAGCATGAAAAGCACAAGCAGCAATTTACTCCAAAGTACATTTCCAAGTAACAGAAACACTATTTAAAATGTGTTTTCTTAATAAATTTCTGTATGTACAATCATAGGAAATTCTGTCTATGTCAGAGCAAATCATACTATTTTTCTCAGAGAGCTATAAGATGCACAGGAAGTTTTCTCTTTTTTTCAGGTTTTATGCAGCTCTAGCAATTTTTTTTTTTTTCCATTTAATGGGCTGAGGTTCTTTAATATTGTAAAATATCCCTGATAGTCCATGGATTTGTGGCATAATGATGCATCAAAAGCCAGACTGCAGAGGAGATCATCCAATCGTCAGAAGGGAAAAGAGTGAATGAAACCCCATTAAATACACTAGAGCTTCAGAGATAAGAAGTTCAAGTAAGATAGAATTGCTTTAGTCAACACGTCCATAACCTAGATGAGGGTTAACGGATAATAAACTCTTCATAGCATTGTTATCTGCTCCCAGCTCTCACCATGATCTGAGATCACTGTAAGTATTCTAGCAATGCTTATAGAGATGTCTCAATGAAATTTATTTCCTCATCAACATGCTCTGAAAATTTCCACTGTTCTGCTGGTATCCTAGAAAGGCTTTCATGGACATCTGCTTCCAATTAAAAGAAGAACTAAGCAAAGTTTGGGAAAAAAATCTGTAAGTGGAAGAAAAACTTTAATTCCTTGAGCATATGTGTTTCTTATTATAATTTACTGAAATTCTTGCTGAGTTATTGAACTGTTTTACACGAGGAGACATTAATATAATATAATAATAATAACATTCTGATAATTTTTAA
The DNA here is from genome assembly GCA_013397775.1 of Eulacestoma nigropectus. Taxonomy (NCBI): domain Eukaryota; kingdom Metazoa; phylum Chordata; class Aves; order Passeriformes; genus Eulacestoma; species Eulacestoma nigropectus. The sequence goes on from VZTE01005578.1 coordinate 762,138, forward strand.
GCATGATTTTTTTTCAAGAATTATATACTTCACCACAAATGTAGATGAGTAATAGCAGCATTTTACATTTTGTACTGTGGAATTCTGTAACGGACCAAGCGCAGGAAGGAGACAAAAATTATGTGTCAAATAAACAAAGCCCAGGCAAAGGAAAGAGATTTTAGGCTGGGTTTTCTTCAGGGAAGCAAAGGGAATTTGTTTGTTTGTTTTTATTTCTTTTTAGAAAGTGATTGGGATCTAGTAAGTATTTTTTAGATATTCAGAACCAATACTATCAGATTACCATGAAAATCGAATTCCACTAAATCCAATCTCCATTTCTTCACTACTTGCATCAATGAAAAAAGATCTCTTGCTTTGACAAATCAATTTCAAATGTGCCTTCCCCAAAAGAGCTATTTTCTCATCAATACAGTCCCCAAGTAACACATGTGCAAAAAAGCCATCAATGTATAAGGGTATTACAGTAAGTTTTTATTATATATGTAAAATGAATTTTTATTTTATATATACACATATATGCATATATTTTTTATATATTTTTATATTAAAAAATTTCATTCATGTATGAAATATGAGATATATCTCTGATCATATACCTAGGAATGTTAGTACAATAGTAAAAATGTAATCAATCCAAATATAATATAAATATAAATTTTTAATATAAATGTTTTAAAATACATTTAAATATTTATAATTTTTTTAAATATAAAATTTTTTTATTACATGTAAAGAAAAAGTTTACTTCAAGAGCTGTAGGTTATATTGTAGGTATATGATATTCTATTCCTCAAAAGAATTAGTTGTTCTAGACCTTTTAATTACTTTTCAAAAGAAGAATAGACCCCACATTTTTAAATTTATTTTATTAACCAACAGTCCTGCATCACTATGGACATGCCTGGATATACATTTCATCAAAAAAAAAAGAAAAAAAATTGCTCTGCACTAATGAAATTCCTGAATAGTTTGTGATGTGTAATCTGGGATTAAAAGAAGATATTATCTGTGACTGAGCTACAGTATTAGCTTTCTCTCTTAGAGAGAGACCACAATTATAAACTGACATATTTTTAAAGAAAAATGCTATAAAATCTACTGTATAGACACAACTGTAGTTTTTGGCTGTCTGTAACAGATGGATATGGCCCAAGAAATGAAGCATTTGGAAGGGCTGAGAGAAGCCTTTTGGTAGTCCCATCAAAAACTTGTCAGATAACACTATTTCTTGGCATCATGGATATTTCCTGGCAATATCAAGATTGCAAGAAAGATGAATCTTATATCCCCTCCGTACACAGAAATTGGGAAGAAAAATATGCAACACTTTTCTGTATGCTTCTCTTTGGACACTCCAAATCAAGTTTGGAGCACTACAATAAATCTGCTAAGGCCTCCAATCACTACGAAAAGTAGTGCAAAGGACTAGAGGCAATATATGTCCACATTCTGCTACAATACTGGTGATACCTGCTGCTCCTCTGGCCAACCTCCACAGCAATATTCCCTGCATGCTGCAGGTGATAACCACTCACTGCTGGTGAGGAAAGCAAGATATTAGGACAATCCTCAGCAATTTGAGGGAAATTCTGGAAAAGGCACGTGAATGTGTGAATAGGAAGGTCATTGAAATGTGATGGCGATGGATTTTTTGGATGAGACAGGTTGGAAACAAGGAACATTTTATTGATTTTTAAAGGAAAAAAGTAAAGATCTTATAGTTTTGATAACAGAAATTCTTTTCTTCTACCTGCAGAAAAGGAAAAACATTTTCTCCTTTTTTATTACAGTTATTAAGTCTAACTTGCCATTGATTTTTAAGAAAAAAGCCTATTTTACTGTACTTCCAAATGTGCCTCAATTCTCCAGGGACTTTTTCTTAGAGAATCCAGCAACCATAAATAACTTTGACTTTTTAATGCATCACAATATCAATAATTTAAAAGGTTATTCTAGAAGAATTTTAAAAATACGCTACTGGTTTTAATGTTACAACACAATAGGCCTTCCTGCAATAAAATATTTGTGCATATGTTACACCAGATATCTTTATTGAGCTATTTTCTTAATGTTGGGACTTTTTTCTTTGTTAATCTTTTTTTCTTTGTAAACCTTTTTTCTTCATCTTTCAGTAGTCCAAATTGTTTTCATCAACTGGGAAATACATTTTCCTTCTGGGAAATTCCCCACGGTGTTTCTGAGTTCTGCACACAATTCTAGAGTCTTGTATAAAAGACTTTAATTTCCTCCCCATTTATTTAATGGTTTGGTTCAGTCAGCAATCGTGCTGCCTTAGGGATAGTTCCAAAATTGCCATTAAATAATAAGCAGATACAGGGTTGAAGTAAGTTACAGAGCACCTAAGATTTTTGACAAGGCCTAGAACTCTACAGCTACAGAAAAACATCGTAGATCTGAGTTTTTATCTAACCCCAGATGTTCAAAGAAGACAACCTCAGAGTTAAACCTGATAGTTACGAACTGTTGAAGCTTGGTATAGCTACCTAAAATTCTATTTTCTTCACTTGCCTTACAGGTGATTATGTGTTGCTTTTTTAATTTCTGTAATGTTTAATGGTAGAAAAATCACATAGCTACATCCAAATTTTTATAATATATATATAAAATGTATTATTA
>VZTE01005578.1:764833-828328 GCA_013397775.1 Eulacestoma nigropectus
ATATAAAATGTATTATTATTATTTTATCTATATAATGAATATATATATATTATTCATTTCATTCTTATATGAAATATGAGATATATAATGTATCTGATCATATAACTAGAAGTGTTAGTACAATAGTAAAAATGTAATCAATCTAAATATAAAATTTTTTAATATGTAAAGAACAAGTTTACTTCAAGAGCTGTAGGTTATATTGTAACTATATGATATTCTATTCCTCAAAAGAATCAGTTGTTCTAAACCTTTTAATTACTTTTCAAAAGAAAAGTAAACCCTATATTTTTTAATGTCTTTAATGCAGCTTACTAGAAATGGTTAAGAAATATTAAGAGCCACAGATAAAAGCATAGAAAAATGAGAATTTAATTTTGAAAAAGGAACTAGCTAGTGACTTACTATCTAAAAATTCTCACCTTCCCATGCAATAGTACTGTATAAGCCTAATATTTCCAAAAAAGATATTATGATGATTAGCTACAGTGATCTTTCATTCAGGGATAAGATTTGCTTTTAAGGGTTTACTTTTGCTCTTCAGCTTGCATTACTATTGCTTTGGTTTTTACCAGTTCCCATCTTCACAGAATATTTCCAAAGTAAACTTATTCTTCCCTGAAAGGAATTCCTGGAAACGAAGTGACTTATTTCCCTGGAACAACTACTCAGAAAATTTAATAAAGCTAGATAGTATATTTCAACTTCTTTTGCTCCATTTTGTTGTGATCAGCAGGATTTAATGTGTTGCTTTCTGTGTCAGGAAAAAAGAAACCACAAACCCAACACACAGCGCAGAACATTGTATGAACATATTTTTTCTTATGAATCTGGCAAAAGTTCTCATTTTATGTTTTCTCTGGCAAACTACCATTAAAAGTGACTCAGGAAATATGTGTTATTACCCTTTCATTCAGCCTTTGCCATGCATAAGTCATTCTTTTTTCTCATTTCTTTCAATAAGTTTACTCACTGACATATTCTCCTGAATGCTCAGTCTACACACATAGTGCCTGCATGACAAAAGGTAGAGGGTGGGAACTGTGCAGTTTTTCAGCTCCAGAGAGTTGAACAAGCTCTTTCCAGAATTATGGAGTCTCATGAATACTGAGCTTTGCTTTTACTGTGCAAAAAATTAATTCCATCTCCATCATTCATCCTTTAATTAGAAAAATAATTTTTGCATTACATACAAACTGAAGAGGAAAATTTGCCTCCCACAGAATTCAGTAGCCCGTTTGCCACTCAGTTCAGTAATTTCAAAATAGATTGCTGCTTGATACATTTTTTTTGCCTCAGCATTTCTCATTCTCAGTCTGTTTTTAAATTTAATACATTATATATTCACAAAACAAAATATTTCTTGCTGTTAGTTACTGAGAGACTTTTCATAACATATTCAGGTTGCCAGCCCTGGAGAAGAAAATCTCATTATATCTCTAAGTTGTAAAAATCTAAATTTTGGTATTTTTTGTAAACTAGAGTGAAATGATTAATTTCTGCCTGATTGATGTGTACTGATGAGTCCCATCTATTGTTTCACTCCTTACCTACTTTTTATTCTCAGCACTCTATAAACTAATATAGAAAGAAAGCCCAACTGTATTTTTCTTAAAATCCAAGCCCCAAGTTGAAGTTGAGAGTCAACCCAGCTGTTCTTGCAAGCCAACTATTTACTTTAAAGTCTTCATCTAATATTCCTCTACAATCAATGCAACTCCAGGAGGCAATTTCACTCATCGTAAGTCAACTGACAGAAATAAATGGGCTAACCAACTCTCCCCAAGTATTGATTGGGATTCACTGAGTGCAGAATGAGTCTAACTAGCATAAAAAAAGCATGTAAACTGTAGGTAAAAATATTAGGTCACAAGTCTCTATATATAAAATTACAAGAAATTACTATTAGTCTTTGTAGGATAATACAGTAAATATTCAAAAATTTAGAAAAGTACACATTTAAGAGTTTATATGCCCAAAACCATGGACACATACAAAACCTCATCCTTTTTACTTCTATTTTTTCCTATCATTACTTTGTATTAGCTCTCCTAACATTCAGTTTTGTTTTTAATTCTATTAATGAATCCAGACATTGGAAAAATTAGTATCACATCTTTTCTTAACTAATTTCCCACCTTAATCACCTCTATGCAAGTGAATATGGCCAAGCTTAGCTTATTGTGGAGATTTTTATTTTATGTGTCACCACTCCCTTGAACTCTCTGTTCTCTCCACTCCAGGTTCACAACAGAGCACTCCTGGACTCTGCAGTCACTCGCCTTTCTCCCTAAACAAGTATCTGTCATCCAAGTACACCAAGCAGTACACGTTACAAGGCCTAGGTACATGCTCATGACAGAGAAGCAGTATTACTACATTAGTTTCCAGTATATGGATATTTGTTAAGGAATTATAGCCTGTTAATTAATAAACAAACTGTGACTTACCAGAAAAACTGTTAATTACGAGTCATATCAACTAGGGTACCCAATAAATATTTGCTGCACTCAGTGTAAATATCTTTACACTGAGCAAAGATTGTTCAATGTATTTCTATATTTTCTAAGAGAAAAAAAATATTGGTTTTTGATTTTTAGAAAAAAGGCCAACCTAATGAAATCCTACCTGCAAAAGACCAATTTACTCAAAGGGATGTTTTTCTGAAAGATAAATGACTTTTAGTTTCTTCAATATTATAAGCTCATGTTGAGAAATCGACTTCATTACATGTAGTAAAATTTGATTACTTCCTTTATTCCTCGGATTATCGTTGCAGTTACCCTACAGTGGTAGGCATGAATGACTGACTGTATGTATGTAGACAGCCTGAATGAACATACACATAGTGTAGACCAAACTGAGACCAACAAAGCCACACAGAGAGAGTGACTCTGGTCCCATGTATATCATACTTTTCACATTCTTTGAGGTTTCTTTTAATACATGAAAGAAAACCTCAAAAACTGGGATTATTTTTTAGAGATCACAAAGCACCGTTAACCAAATGCAAATATTAGAGATCCTGCATGGTTTTCCCACACCAGAAAAGAGATAATGGGGGGAGGAGACGGGAAAGAAAAAAATTGAATTTCTGCACTATGTATTTCATTTGTCTGGGCTATATTTACTGGTGTTTGATTTAGCTGAACACATGAACGTTTACAATATTATATTACACAGCTCTTCTGCAAGCAGTGCTGTATTTGCTGTTTATTAAATAAGACTCTTCAATGAACTTCTAAGTGACAAATATTATTTAAGATAATTTTTTAAAATTATTTTTGATAGTCACTGTTTCTGTCATTAGTAGGGCAGACTGACAAATTACCAATGACATGTTTATACTACCATGGGTATTCCCTGGCAGCCAGGACATGGCAGCAAATTTTTTGGAAAACAGTATGTATACATTACAGTGGATGTTTACCATTTGGTTATTTACACTGAGTTTTGCATTAATTAAAAGGGGGTAATGATGGGGTGATCCTTAATTGGGCTACTGGTTTTGTTGCAAGCAGGAAATGCCATACATCTTTGTTCTTTTATAGGCAACTTCTCTTCATGACAACCATTTCATTTTGTATGTCTTTAGAGGCTCAAACATGAAAACACTCCATCATTTCTGAATTGCAATTGGATCTGAATTGCATTTCACCTTTTCTTGGTAGAATTTTCACCTTTCTAAGACTAATTCACTGAAAAGGAGAGGGCCAGAAGCTCGCTGTTGGAGGCAATGAAGCAGCATGGTGAGAGGCAGCCCCAGTGCAGGGCATCAGGCATCAAAACTGCACAATGCTGGGACTGCTGGTGTACTTAAATTACTGGCAGCTGATCTGCTTCCTGCTGCTTCCCAAGGAGTCAGACATGCATAACAGCTACAGGATTAACAAATGCACAACACATTTGTGCTGCCTGAGGAGTCACCAGAGGTGCATATATCATGGATCCTCAATTTGACTCTGAGTTGCTTGTAACATTTCCTCTAAATCAGAACATTCACACTATTTTTAAAAAATAGACTGAACAAGGCTCTCGGGCTATAGAAATACAGTATGTACTTTCAAGACAATGGAGCTGCATCTGACTTTTCTCCAACAGGGAAGAGTCCCCTGTGCTTTCTCCTCTGTCATGTTAAGTATTTCACAGTCCACACAATGTGCAGTAGTTTCCTGAAAGCTGCATTTGCAAAATATACCAACTGCCTGGTACATACCAGCCTGATAAAAATATAGAGAGCCAAGTCCACAGCTGTTGCAAATGTGTGTAATTCCGGTGAAGTTAACGCAACCATGGAGATTTCTGCTCCTAGACCCAGAGAATTGAATGCTTTCTAAACAAAACATGAATAAAGTCTTACAATAAAGTCATAAGACCTAATAATAATTACTGCACAACAGTATGAGTGACAGCACGATAGATAGAGGCAAAAGGAAATGCAAAAAGATGAGTATGCATTTAATGTTTGCAATCTAGTAAGTACAGTAATTACTGTAATTATATACTATCCTAATATTGTGCTCCGCCTGATAGCCAAGCATCATTTTATAGCATATTTATGTAGCAGCCTCCTCTACAGCTAAAATATTTTCATACTTTAAATATATCCTGGAAGAGAAAATCTTCTCATCAAGACAAGCAGACTCTACAATTTGCTGCAGTCAAAAAGCCACTGACCTTCAAACTCCTCCTTACATTACATTACCTATGAGATTTTAGTTCTGCTGATGCTCTTAGAGTGTTAATTTAGCTCTGGTGGGTATGATGTTAGACCAGTTGCATTTAAGTTCTAAGATTTGAATTTTAACTGCTTTATTGTTTTCACTTGACCTCAGAATGTGCCATTATGAAGTAGGTGAGTAAAACCTTTAAAGCAAACATTAGTCCTACCTGGATTTGAAGGAATCAAGAGAACATAGTGAATATCATCCCATTTCTATGACTAGAATTTCCCTAAAATTACTTAAATATTTAAGATAAAAAGAGATATTATTTAAATTCTGTTCTTAGAAGACTTTGTGCTTGGTGGTACAACATGGGATTGCGGTCCTAATCTAACCTGAAATAAAGTATTTTAGGCTTTCTGTTAGGTACTCAGCTATTGTTTCCTTTTCAACACTTAAAAGTTTGTTACTTTGAAGAAAAAGTCTGCATAGTTCATAGACCATAATCCACCCCTGCACTACTCCATAACTACAGTGTGATTACACCTTTATTTTCTAACTGTTCCTCTAGACAATAAGACACCAAAAAGCAATGTGCTTAATGATGAATTGGTATAAGTATCACCCTCAGTTTAAAAGTTAAGCCCAGACTTTTGCAAGCACAAAAGCCACAGTTATTCCTTAATTATGTGCCATTTTTAACATATTCATTCTTCAAAGCATACACAAGAAAAGACAGAGAATAAGCCTGAACTAACTCCTGTCTTGGTGACCCAAATGCCTCCTCTCATTTTGGAAAAGTCAGGTTCAGTTCTGCTACCAACATCCAGAGATGTTAAAAAGGAAAACTATTCAGAAACGTGATTCAACTGGAGCCGGTCACAAGATACAGACTTCTCAAAACAGCCTTACACCGTCAGGAGTTTCATCCAATTAATTTATCTAAGAGGTAATATAACTACCTGCTAGAGGGATCCATACAAAGAAAAGACGAAAAGATCTATCATATTACGGCATAAATGTATCAGATGTGGACCACAATTAGACAAAGTTGAACTGCTGAATATAGGTTAGTACTGAGAACAAGTGATGGCTCTGTTAGGGTATTACAATCCACCCACTGAAAGGCTACTTTAGAACACCCACAAATTCTGGCCTTGATGTAGAAATTCTGTTCACAGATGACTTTATACGAACTGTAAAAATATGCTCTATTCATCTATTAATCCCTGTTGATGTACTATAGAGAGTGTAAATGCTATTACTAGGGAAATGCAAACAGTTGGGTCTTGCTCCCATTATAAAGAAAACCTTGAAGCTGGGAGCAATGTTCCTTTCAATACTTCAGTAATATGATAATATAAAGAATATCGGGAAACAAGAAGGATAAAATCAACACCTAATTTTAGCAAGAAAATGTTATATAATTACTGAAGATAAAGTTCTTTCCTTGAAAAGCTTAAGTTTCAAAACATTTGAAAACACATGTTTACTTGAGAGCCTTTTGTCGATGGTGCTTAGCAGCAACATTAAATCACTATGTATGTGAATGTAAAATCTCCCATAGGACATGAAGTGCAGGTATAGAGAGTGCTGTGAGCTCATCTGCTAAATGCCATTCAAATCAGCATTAAAATCAGAGCAGATTGTAATACTAACATACTTATCCATCAAATGTAGCTCTCAGGATTTGTCATTGGAATTGATCACAATTACGACTCTGCAGCACTTTCAAATTCTTTGAGAAGGCACATTTCTTTTTTCCTTTCATTTTTTTTAAATGGTACATCTGAATGACTTAATATTTATTATGTCAATTTTGTGCTTCACTGGCCAATGAAATAATACAGTGGAGCATTTATTTTTCTTCTGTCCTTGGATTACATAATTGTGAATAATTGTGAATAATTGTGAATTACTTTGAAAGAAGGGGAAAAGAAATTGATAATTCATCTGAGTTTTTCTCTCACAGAAATAGAATGAAGACAACTTGCACGCTAGAGATGACTGAGTGGGACAATGGGAGGAGAAAACCAGGTCCAGAGAAATTTATAGCATTCAAGTCTTGCTTTTCTCTTTGGCAAAGAAACCTGACAACTATTTAAAAATACATAAGTTCTTTCTTGATAGAAATAGAAAAAGACACATGAACTGTCTTTCTGGACAACCAGTGCTGCCTTATCACATCTTTAGAAAGTAAATGGACTAATGTATTCTTGAAAGAATGTATTTATAACCATCTTTTATTCTGACTTCAACTTTCTATATTGTGTTTTACATTACTTTTGCCTAAAAAGAGAGAAAGACAGAACAAGGACACAACAATATTCCTCCCAGCTTCAAAAGAAAAGAGCTTGTAAAAAATAATTTGTTTTTAGTTCAACTGTGGGCAGCCTAAGTAACAAGTCTAGCAGGCTTAGGTTAGGTATTAACCTAATTAACCTATTAACCTAACCTAAACAGGTTGGGTTAGGTGTCTTATGGGAGGCTCCCACAAGGAATGGTGTGCTGCTCAGCCTTGTACTAACCGATAAGAAAGGCCGCCTTGGTAACGTGAAGGTTGTGGGCAGCCTTGGCTGTAGAGACCACAAGATTGTGGAGTTCAGTATTGAATGAAAAGGTAGCAGGACAGAGAGCAAGATTATGATCATGGGCTTCTGCAGAGTAACTTTGGCCTCTCCAGGGACCTGCTTAGGGTAATCCCATGGGATAGGCCTCTAGCTAAGAAGGAAGTCCGAGAATGCTGGTCAATATTTAGGCACCACTTCCTCCAAGCTCAAGATCAGTGTGTCCCCATGATGAAGAAATCAGACAAAGGGGTCAGGAGACCTGCATGGATGACACAGGAGATCTTACTGCCACCATAATTAGAGCAGTAGATGCATATGGAATGCTTACTTTAATGGCAAATAAAACCTTTATACTTAATAAAAACTAACCTCTTAATACTTGTGTCACAATTGCAAGATATTATATAAATGTTCAAAGAGCATTTTCAAGTGGAATAGTGGCTAGAAAATATTTGATATCGAAGATTTCAATATGGTAGTCTCATGTAGTGATATAAAATTAAATTAATATTTATATGCTAAGTATCTAAGTATTTATACACTTAGTATATAAATATTTCATTTTCCAAATTTTTTTCTTACCTCAGAACAAGAAATTCAGGAGGTTTTTTTCTTTTGACAATTCCCTGTTCTGAATGTCTTCTTTCCAACATATTCCCAGATCCACGACAATTCTCAAAACATAACATCTCCTTTGAGGGTTTGGATCCTTTACTGAGCATATTTCTTTTAAAAAGTCAAATTTATTCATAATGCACATATTTTAGTTCCAATTTTGTTTATCTTCTTTTCTTTTAATTGAAGAAACAGAGGATAAATGACAGCTGTATTCCCAACTTTGAATCCTGTAGCATACTATTCCAGAGTGTATATTTACTTACATGTGCTGGTTTTGGCTGTGGTGGAGTTAATTTTCTTCACAGTGGCTGGTATGGGGCCATGTTTCAGATTTGTGCTGAACACGAGGTTGATAATACAGAGATGCTTTTGTTGTTGCTGAGCAGGGCTTACACAGAGCCAAGGCCTTTTCTGCTGTTTGTACTTCTGTGCTGGCGAGGAAGTTGGGGGTGCACGGGAGTTTGGGGGGAGACACAGCTGGGACAGGTGACCCCACCTGACCAAAGGGATATTCCAGACCATGTGACATCCTGGTCAGTACATAAAGAGGGGGGAAGAAGGAGGAAGGGGAGGACATTTGGAGTGGTGGTGTTTGTCTTCCCGAATCACTGTCACATCTGATGGGGCCCTGCTCTCCTGGAGATGACTGAACACCTGCCTGTGCATGGGAAGCACTGAATTCATTCCCTGTTTTGCTTTCCTTGTGTACGTGGCTTTTGCCTTCCCTATTGAACTGTCCTTGTCTCATCCCATGAATTTTCTACCTTTATCCTTCCAATTCTCTCTCCAATCCTGCTGGTGCAGGAGTGAGTGAGCGGCTGCCTGGGGCTTGGTGTTGGCTGGGGTTAAACCATGACACTTCATTACCTGGCTGATATGTCTATGGTTCTGTACAGTGCGTTTGAAATGCTCATCATGGGATCATCAAGCATAACCACAGGGCTCTAGAAAGTGTTATAAGAGTCAAGGAGATGGCTGAAGAACTGGGATGGCAGCTTCTTAGCAAAAAAATAAAACAAAAACCAAACCCTGAGAACAGCAGATAGAAACACCTGTAATAGAACATAATCTGCAAACTACCTCTGAGAAAAGTGTAGATGGATGTTTTTAAAAATGTGTGGAATGATAAAGCTGTAGCAGAAAACACGTCAGATTCCTGCGTATGACAACACTTCTTGAAGGTACTCACTAGTATGTGCTTGCACTATTTTAGTTGTACTCCCAATGGATGATCAGATGAAGCTTGTTCAGTAATTCTCAACAATTAAAAGACACTAGGTAAAGAAGGAGAAACTGAAGAAAAATGTTACTGTCTTACAAGACTAATATGTTTTTTGCTGTTCATGCTATACATCCTCCGTTGTTCTGGGGAAAAGTGGAAAGTGAAAAAATGTGTCCAAGATTCTCTTCTCTTTCTCGTAAAATCATTCCATTTAAAATGTTTTTAACTTAGCACAGGCTAATCCCTTTATGGATCAATGTATAGATGAATAAAGCAAAATCTAATTCACCTCACCAGACAAGTTCTACAAACATAATCTTGATTAAGACTGTACTTTCTTCTCCCACAAAAAAAATCCATTATTTGTTATTTTATTTGTTTCATGCAATGCTTACTTTTGGCTGTGATTATCACTGGCAGATGGCAGATTAAATGGTATAGCTCAAAAGTGTGGTCTAACACCACAACCTCTTGTGTAGAAGATGAGGTTTGATTTTGATGATTTCTTTGTATTTTTCCCTATCACAGGACCTGCTCATGATCACAATTTTTTTAATTATCAAATACTTGCAGTAAAACTGAGACAATCATGACATTGTCCATTGATTTCTGTGTTTTGAGCTTCCATGACCCAACCTGAAAACATGCAGATTAACACACAGAAAAAATATAGGAGCTCCTTGAGCTACCACATCCTTTGCATGATTAGCAATCTCTCTGCACATACTAAGACCGCATAGTGTACCCACACATAACTCAATTCACACTTGTCTACCTGAAAAACCTTTTATGGTGTGCCTGTCCATTTTTATCTTTAAAATCTTTGCCCTGAATTATGTGAGACACTGAACTCCATAGAAAGCACAACGAGACAGTTCCAAATTGACACAATTACACTTGGATGCCTATCTGCTCTTCCCTGTTTCTGTTGATAATCAATGGGGATGGATAATCAATACAAGCAGTACTGCCTCAAGCAATTTCAGGTCAAGCTGGTGATGCCTATCAGTACCTTTAACACTTTCTCACCTTACTCAAACCACCACCCAAATGTAGACATCCAAATTTAAATCTTTAAAAATGAATACAATCCTCATGAATTCAGCAGCATCTTAGTTTATATAATTGTAGACAAAATTATATTTTTCTCTGTTTACTACACCTCCTCTGCCTAATGGAGACCAAATCAAGAGTGTTTCATTTCACACAGACCTCTTCTTCAACAAGTCCCATGACATACTGACTTTTCTGGCTTAGCCAGCCAGGTGTGCCGTACCTCTCAGTACAAGCACTTGGAGATGACTTACATGTTAGAAATAAAATAGTGTAACTGGTTTCCCTTATCTTTACTGTCTGCACGGTCTTTGTGGTGATTATCTGCATATTGCTCTCAGCTCTTTGCACCTGTCCTGGAGATTTAACAGCAAATGACAGAGAGATAATTAGTAATGATAAGTAGGAAACAAGATCACAAAAGGTTTTCCTTGCTCTAGCCTGAGTGCTTCATGCCTCTGTGTTTACCTAGCTTTCAGGTAACTCTCGGGATGTGATGAAGGCAGGCATACTCCTTTTCAGAAGCCTGGAGCACTGACCACTCAGTAAAAGGGGCCTGGCACCTCACCAGACCAGAAAACGTGAGTTAGAACAAGAAGAAGGACAATTTATCACACTATTCACTATTCACCAGTTCTTTCAAATTTCTAGGTCCAACAGGTTCCCAGTCAACAGGGGAGGCACCAAATACCAAGTGCTAGGCTACCTTCCCTGTCACACATGAAGAATTAAAGTCTTATCTGATCACAGTGATCTATTGAGCCCTGCCAGTATGAGAGATAATGCAAAGGGTGAGCCTAACTAGCGCAGAAGTCTAAAATGAAAGCAGCTTTTTCATTCTTAGACAAAAGGCTTCTATGACTGCCAATACTTGCACATGCACAATAAGTACACAACCCTCTGCTAACCCAAATGAGTTAATTTTGCTTTTCACTCTACCTAACCCTATAAAGCAAACTCTACCATGAGGAAAAGAGTTTCTATACTTCCGGTTTTTTTATTGAAACTGCTTACTGGCTCCAATATGTCTCTTAGTTCCCTGATGAAGAACTGACAGTGAGAAGATATATACTTTCAGCTGTTAACTGAGCACATTAACATGGAAATTCCAGGGAACAAAGTACAGAACTCACACCACGCTAATTTTACATAGCCTCCTTTCAGAGCAGGATCCCCTTATTTTATGATGGCCCACCCAGCAACAGAAGCTTGCTAGGAATGACTTAGGAAAGTCTGGAAAGAATTAGAAAGTGACACCAAAGATCCCATTTGCAATGAGATTTTAATTCAATACAGGCTATACAAATGAAGGGGTAAGGACTTTAATGAATTTGCTGAAGTTACTTGCAGATACAGGGCAAAGGAGTAAAAGCCCAATCCAGCGAGTCATTGAGAACCTTCTATTTCCAGTGAGTCACTGAGCACCACAGCACCAAAGAACATTCCCTTATTTTCCCTTGTTTCTCTGAGAAAATGTGATCTGCTGAAAGACACCTTATTAAAAATAGTAATAAAATATCCTGAATGTCTTCATTAATGTTTCTGAAGTATGTTGCAGTTGGATTTGCAAAAATTTCTAAAAAGGAGATTTTATTACCAGCAGTTAACTCAGATTTTTTCAGGTGCCCATGACCACATTTCCTTCTGCAGTCATGCCTTCTTATGTCAATGCCTTTCCCTTTCTCTTCCTTTCTGAAATATATCAAGACTAGATACACATTTGGACTAAAATGTATTTGACCCAAAGAACAAAACTGAGAAAGCAAAAACTCATCTGTGGAAAAAGATAGCTTGAAGTCAGCTCCTGAACTCTGAGGATATTTTCATAACATCTTCCACATAAAGTGGAAAGTATTTCTAGAAAGATGATACATAAATATAAATTGCTTTTAAGAAACATATGTCTATAGGCTGAAGCAATGAGGTTTATTTCTAGTTTCAGCCCCAACATTAAGGAGAAAACCAGAAAAGGGTCACAGTGAGATCCCAAATGTTGCATAAAATGTATTAGAAGGAAGAGAAGGTATACTTCGTCACTTAAAAACATCACCTGACCATTATCCTTACTTCCTCGTCCTGACATTACCTGTTCATGCTTTCATGACCTCATTCACTGGTTATCACCTTCACAGTATGATGTTTCTAAACCTGTCCTGGATCAAAGGGGAAGAAAAGGTTCAGAACACAGAGGCAAGGTCAGGCACCAATATGAAACATTATCATATTTCATGTATTTCTTGTGAATCATTAGAGTGATTTCCCGTAAAGTCACAAATAATGTTAAAAACTTTCTTTTAACCTTCAGTGTTCTTCATGGATACAGCTCATCTCGTTTAACTGAATCTCTATTCCCCTTGAATTCCACTTCAGCCTTTGAGTCTCTGTGAAACGAGTTGCCAAAATGCTTGTAGATATATTTTGACTTTTATAACTGAGAATTCAGTGCTGACTACCAATGGCATATCCAAATTTACCAGTTGCCCATTTAGCTGATGCAGTAGCAGATATGTACCCCACATACCCTCCAAAGGCTGCCATGCAAAGTTATCTAACCATAGCCTAGAGACTTCATGTCTCATCAAAGCCTTTATTAATTATTCTCTCAAGGATATTGAATTCTTAGTTTACTCTAAACAAATACCTGCCTCTCTACCTCTCTGACTTTATCAAAGCTAGGATTAACTTATCCCTCTTTCTGTTGTTTTAGTTAATCTTCCTCAATATCTCAAAAAAATTTCTTTTTTGTACTGCGCCTGTTTCAGGAGGATATGAACATTATTGTATTCTCAGGACCTGAGGTATGAACGTACTTTTATGATCTTAGAATAATGTTTTTAAATAAAACCTCCAAGTAGCTAATAACTTGTTTAAAATTAGCCCCAAAACTAACTAGATTTCTTTGTAATGCCTTAAATTTCCACATTTATTAACACTGTCCTGTGGGAGGCCCAGAATTTAATAAAAGAGAGCTGTGATGATGTCCCAAATACTGTTTGAAAAACACACATTAGAACCAGGAAGAGAAAATATATATGATTTTTAATATTTTTTTAATTTTTTGGCTTTAAAACAAAATTATTTAATAAATAGTAGAAATCCCTTTGTTTTTGAAAAGGAAATATGCCAGGACTATATCTATGCAGTGTCAACAACCTAAACCACAAAATCCATTCCTAGTCTAGATCCAGACATGTATTTTCCTTACCAGTTCATCTCTTTGCAGCTGCTAGAGGCCACTTTTTTCAGAGAAAGTCTAAGTAGTTTCCTATGTGAATTCTGTGGTCCCTCTCCAGTCATACATTTACCACACGCAGAGTATTAGAAGTCAGCTCAAGTTCTTGTTATCAATCATTGATACGTATGTGTATCAGTAGATTCTTAACTGGGTTTCACCCTTAGTTGCTATTGAAAAAGTATTTTTGATTTCAAAGGAGCTGTTACAAAAACCACAAAAGGAAAAACAAGAAAGTTGATAAAAATATAGCAATATTATGAAACTCATTAATGCAAAGAATCTAATTAAAACAATGGAGAGCTTCTCATCACCAACAAATTAATCATTTCCTTAATACATAGTGGATGAGAGGTTGTAACGTCCCACAGATGATCTAGAGGAACATTTTGCTCCAATATGAGAAACAAAATCATTTGGAGCATCCAGTATTTTCAAGACACACTAGAAATCCAAACAGCACAGAAAAGTTCTGTACTGTGCCCTGGTGGACAAATGCAAATAATTAATTTCTATTCTGTTCAGTTCAAACAGCCCATTTAGGGAGTTTGCCTTTTTTGCTTAGTATGAATTGAGTATAAAAACATCACTAAGTTCCCAGTCTTTAAAATTTACACTCAGACATTCATTCAGGGTGGGGGTTTTTACCCTATCAGAGCAGTTATCATGGTCATCTGCAACTCAGTGTAGCTTAACTGATTGCCATGATGTTGAGGATGAGATGGTTCTGCTCAGTCTTTGGATCATAATCTGCTGCATTCCACCATAAATGCTTTCAGTCTGAAATGCTTTAACTGTAAGACACGAGTTGGGAGAACGATGAGATCACAAATAAGTAACTGACAGAAGGGCAGGCGATGAAAAACTTATACAAGGCTTTGCTTAATGCACAGAATTTTGGCTAAGTGAAAGCTGCTAACTAACATTTGAAGTCCTCTCCTGTGTATAACTGAAGCAGCTCTAACATCTTGAGAAAAAACACAGAAGAAACTAACAGTTTACTTATTGTTCATAGACATTTACCCTATTCCAGGAAAAGTATTTTATGTTCTTTTTGATCATTCAGACTCACAAAGAATGAGGGTTGCACTTCTTTTTTAGAAGAAAACAACTTTAGGAAGGTATAGGATACCTCAGATGAGGTGTAACTCTTTGCCAACACAATCATGCAGGCTTTGGGAGCATAACTAGTACCATCACCCCTCAATGCATGTATTTAGAACTGCTGGACCACACTGGACGAAAATAACAGATCGAACTCCTGCACTGTTCAGTGCGGACACACAGTTCATGTCTTAGTCATGTCATCTTTTGGGGGCAACTTCTTTTCCAATCAGGACAGCACCAAACTAGCAGATCTTCTTTGAATGGTGTATAGAGATGACATGTCCATTCTCCTCAGAGAGATTGGCTTTGACACCTTAACATGTAGATAATTTGATATTACTCAAGAGAAACCATCTTACTTCAGTAAGGCAATCAATAAAGCAATAACACAGCCAGATCATTTACAATACCAGGAGATATGTGCTGACTCTAATGGACAACCTGTGTCAGTGGTAGGAGCTTTCATGGGTACATCAGAACAGGAACAGGTAGTGTATATTAAAGTGCCAGGTTATTGCAAATAGAGAATACCTTATTCTAACTCAATGCCTTTTGACTAAAAGGTGGCTAAGAGGCTTAGCGACTGAAAACACCTCCTTTTGCCTTTAGAATTCTGTTTTCTTTGCCTGATGCATATTGACTTATTGAAAAGTCCAGACAGTTACTATCCACTTGGATGAGTCGGCTCATACAAATTTTAAAATCTGTTTGGAAACACCATATGGACTATTTTGTTGGTGAAATGCAAGCCTAGTTTGAGGGTTAGAAAAATAAACTAATCCTTTTTCCAATAGGGAGGAAGATATAAGCACATTAATATTTTGGGAACCAAAATTACTGCATGAGAGTGTGGATCCTTAAATCCCAGACAGGTTGTCTTTGTTCTTTCACTTCATACTTGTAAGTGGAGGTAAAATCTGATGTAGACAAAATTGCAACTCTATGTTTGTCTGATTAAAAACCTAAATAAGTTCAAGATGCAGCTGTTATTCGCTCATATTGAGTAGAATTAACTGATTTACTTGTCTGTGTTTAATCTTCTAAATATCATCCTTCTTGACACTTTGCTACTTCTATTTTGTTTTGATTTTATTTTTTAGATGAATCACAGTGTGACACTCAATGCTTGTCAAATAGACAGAAATTTTGCAATTTTGGGACCATTTCCAACTACTAGATTTATAGCTGGCAAAGAAAATATCTATGTTTCATCTTAAATTGTACTTGGTATTGAAGGAAACTGCTCAATTATTTCTAGTATAACTTTAAGACTTTGAGCCACAGACTGGCAATTTTTATAATGGAATTTAATGGGGTAAGAAGGAAAGTCTTGCAGGTTTAATGAAGTGTATCTGTGTAAGACTCAACTTGATACAAAACATTTTAAACTGTACATTTCAAAACATTGCCTTTCAGCCACTGGAGTAGAAATACTGTATTAAAAAACTTTCAAAATGTTGGGGTTTGTTTCCTCTTTAATGTGAGAGCTGATTCAAATGGCAAGCATCAGCCAGAGAGAAGGCAGTTTTCCAGTGAGCAGATATTCACATATAAAGTCCTCATGAAAGAAGAGATGGAGTTTCTTTCTGAAAGCTGGGAAATTGTTAATTGCACTAGTAAAAGAAAAAAGTAAATAAAGAAGGATTTGTTGTTAATTTCCCAGCCAGACACTGTATTGGAATGGGTCTGCAGACTGTACACAGGAATACCTTTTTTTCTCATTTGAGTCAAAAAGAAAAGTTGTCATTCATGTTTGTTGGTTTCTATAGTGAAGTCAAACTTTCTGACACTTTAACTTTTCCCATGCGTGTGTTTACTTTCTATGAGTAGAGACCTGAAGAAAAGCACAGGTGATGTTATGACTTAGCAGCGCTTCAAAAGAGTACTTTACTGCTGTGAAAAATTATTTCTATTTTCTTCCTATTATCTCTACTCATTTTTTTCCGACTTACAATTGTATAGCAACGGCAGGATCTCAAATAGCACGAAGGTCCAGAGCAGTAACTGATAAAATTTCTTACTGTGTCTTGAGCAGGTGAAATAACATTTGACAGTATTGAGAAAACTGTGAGCTATAACAGGATCATTTTAATAAATTAATTAATTCAGCCAAATATTTGCATGTACTGGTTTTTCATTGTACTACCATAAATGTCTTCAAAGACCACAACAGAATGAAGTCTGAGAGTAGGAGAAGTAAGAGGACTGTCCAGAAGTATAGGACGACAGTGCGGGAGTATTTGCTTGACTATTTTTTAAAGAAAAGTAGAAACTAGAAAGTTTTCCTGCCTTCATTTTCAGGTTTTACATCTTCCAGGTCTGTATGAGCCAGAGTCTGCAATTCACAGTCAACAGTCCTTCCCACATGTTAGATTCACTGGTCAGGAATCACAAAACCGTCTCCAGCCGCTTAAAAACTTTTGCAAGGCAACAAGAAAGTGAAGGCATTTATAGTGTTTTACCTCTTTCTCATTGCATACGGTATAAATTTGGATCCTATTTAGGTGGAATTACATTACTCCCCAATCATTTTTCTGAAAAAGAAATCAAAAGGTAATTTCCCCAGAACACAGTGTATATTTTTTCACCTTTTTTCCCCTATTTTATAGAAATGGCTGAAACAAAAGAAAAACACAAGCATTAAAAAATGTAACAAAGGAAATTATATATTCTGGATTCTGTTTGCAACATACAGAATGCTAGAAACCACCAGAAGTGCTGGAGTTGGATGCAAGGTCAATGAGATTAAATTTAGTTGATTTCAAGTCCTTTTCCAGCAGAGGAAGCACACGTAATCAGCTGTCATTATCATTATACCCATCCTATTATGTCAGTTGGTCTTCAAAAGCCCCATTCAAAAATGTTTCGCCTCTTGCAACACTTTCCATCTTTAATCACTGTTGTTGTGCGCAGAAGCAACGTCCTTTGCCTGTCTCACCATGTGTAAATTTAGGCCTGAAACTTCAGCTCAATTACTTAGGCACCAGAAAGCCACCATCAATCGTGTCATTTAAACTAGGACTGTTCTTTTTATTTATTGCATTCACGATGTTTCACTTATGTCTCATCATCAACACTTGCTTTCAAATCAGCAGCTTGAGCATAAAATTAATGTT
The DNA here is from genome assembly GCA_013397775.1 of Eulacestoma nigropectus. Lineage (NCBI taxonomy): Eukaryota > Metazoa > Chordata > Aves > Passeriformes > Eulacestoma > Eulacestoma nigropectus. The sequence continues at coordinate 782,416 of VZTE01005578.1, forward strand.
GAAATATTTATTCTTATCTTTATATCAAATAATTCTTCCCATCTTATAGTGAGGAATATAAGGTGATGTAGACATCATAAATATCGGATGGATGGAGTTGCTCTGTAGCAAAGGAAAGAAAGAATCCTTCCTCAGTGTTGAATCTGAGAACACAGGATGTGTCTTGAGTACCCAGAGGTTTCTGACGACCAAAGCCAATACAACACAGGGGCACCACACACTTTAGGCAGACAGCATTGAGGAGCAGAAAATCATCACCAAATGCAAGTGCAAATACACATCACGGAAATTCTGTATTCATACAAAAGTGCATCTGTGCTGTAGTCAAGACTTATTCCATGCTTTCCTTGCGTACATCTGGAACACAGCTGCAATAGGGGCAACACAGCTCTGATGTGCTCACTGCGTCTTCCCTGAATATATTGTAATCACCCATCCCAAACACTCCTTGCAGATTGTCTGGAAGCACCTTTAACTAAGGCCTGGCCTGGAGGCAGCCCTGTGTCAGGTTCGTGGCAGCTTTTCTTGCATAAGAGCACAAAAAGGATCAAACCCTTGAGGTTTAAATGTGAAGCAATAAGTTGCTTATTCTCAGTGCACCTATTCTGACACAGAAGAAAGTAATCTCCTTTGCTACATGAGAAAAGCACTTTATTCCCATACAAACTTGTTCTGCAAATGAACCCTGCACTTGAATCTAAGTCAATGAAAAAAAGGAACTTCTCTTTACAGGAAAAACACTGTGAGAAACCGAATACATGCTAAAAATATCTTGCTGTTTGCATACCCAAAGCTGCATCAGCTCATCTCTAAGCCTCCAGGCACCCTTAATCTCAATTAAAAAATACAATTGTTACTTCAGGTCTTACAAGTCCTAGAGAGTGCCTGCATGCTCTAACTATTGTAAAACAATTACCTTATTCTCCACTCTCTCACTACTCATCACCCTCATAACTGTCCTATCTCTGTAAAGTCTGAAAGGAGTTAGTAGGGCTTTTCCACGTTTCCAAGGGCTTTTGTAGGAGAGTGAGCCCTGTGTTGAAGTTTCACACAAAAGGTAACATGACACAAATCTCTGCTTCAGTTTAGAGTTCTTTGTGGTCTTTTCCTTTGGTTTTCTAGGTTCATCAGAGACTTTTCTCTGCTTTAACCAGCATCATGCATATTTTTCTTTTCCTGTACACAGAATATTAATTGTTAATATTAATATTAATTGTTAATATTAATAGTAATATTAATTACACAATAAATTTCTGAAAAAGTGTGATATGGACAAAATCTAGAGAAACCTGTTGCACATTTTACAACCTGAAATTACCAAGATAACATTTGCAAGTAAGACAGAATTTCCAGTTTTCTTCAGCTTTATTGAAAATATGTGCAACAGGAAATTTTAAAATTAACTTACTTAAGGCGTATTGCAAACTAAGAAGTGGATATAATATTTCTTCTTTGAAGACTTCACCTTAAGATATTTTACAACTGCATACAAAATTCTGGTTTTAGGTTAAACCCTCTGTTCCTCCTAGTCATGTTTAGTATTACCTATAACTGTATTCCTGATTTCTCTCAATTTCTGCTTCCAATCACCAATTCTATTTTAGAACTGGTAGTTGATACAAGATTAAAAAAAATAAAATGTCACAAACTGCCATTTGGTTTAAACAAGTCTGAAAGGAACTTTGGACTCTACCTTAAAAATTTTAAAACTATGTGTGAGAACAGTAACCATCATCAGAGGGAGAAAAAATTAGTAAACACACAGAAGTATGTAAGTAAACCTATCTGGAATGGTTGTAAAAAGCTCCCTTGTATTATAGTAGTTCCTGCAAATCTTCTTTGTTCAGGTTCTTTTTCATTTGCTCAACTCTGTTGTAGTAAAAGTTTTCATATTATGACTGTGGAAAAAAAAATTTCTCCACATATGCAAAAAATCCAAGCTTAGCAGAAGAAAGCACTGAAGCTGCTATAGTAACATTTGTAAGTCCAGTTATCAACAGTTTCAAGTACATTGTTCTGATTATGTTTTTTCAGCTACATACAAGACTATATAAAATCTGACTTGCCCCTTTATGGATCATTTATATCTTTTCCTTGCAATAAAGCAAGTAGGAAATTTTGACAAAAGGAACCTGAATAATTAAAAGTCAGAGAATTTAAAAGATGTAACAATTGCTATGGCAATTTCCACATGCATTTATTTAACTTTTTTTTAAGTGTTCACCTGCACTGTACACCAGTAATTAGGGATAAGCCATATCCCTCTAACCTCTGGTGGAAAATTGATTCCACAACCCCTCTAGCATAGCTGGGTCACTTCAGTACCTGGATCCCTTCCATGTTTTCCAGAAACTGTTGTGAAGATGGAAGGAAAAGCTGAACAGACTAAAACAGGGTAAAAAGCTCACATACTTGGCTTTTGAATTTGGCTGTTCGAATTTGGTGTATATGTATGTGTGTGGGTGCGTATGAATGTGTATATACAAAGAGCTATAAACATACAGTACAACATACAGTATATAACTTTATTCATATGTACAATATATAATTTTAGATACATTATGAATGATTTACCTTCTTGTCATGAGTGAGAGTTGTCAACAGGAAACCACAAACAGTTTGACTTTGACGGAGACCGTGAAATGGTACATGAAAGGGAAGAGTCTTGCAAAAATCAGGTTATCTTGGCATTTCTACAGCATCTTGCACTTTGGCAATGGTCTTTGATGATTCAGCCTCCACAGGGATAACGTGGCTTTCTCATCCTTGATATTTTGTTTAAGTGTAAGAAATAAGCTGCACCATCTCAACATTCAAATAAACACATTTCTTCCCCTGGTAATAACAGTATCTAACATCAAAACATACATTTTGCAGACAGCATTACCAGGCTGCAGTTGAACTAAGTAACTCATTTCTTCATGGTCTTTTTTTAAAGAAGTCATTTTAGATCATTTTAAGTATACAAGGTTTTTTTGGTTTCTTTAAATATATTCTAACTCTATACTAAATTTTTCAGACTAAGTTCTTACAAAAATGTATTGATGACAGAAACTAGTCTGTAATTTTGATACATTAAATCATACCTCAAACATACCAAAAGGTTCTAACAAGCCAGATGTTAATGGATGAGATGGAAGCTCTCAGAGTAAAACAACTGCAATAATAAAAACTTTTAAGTCTTTCCTGATTAAACCGAGAGGGAAAATTAAAATATCTATCATGTCTAAATACAAAACCTACGTTAAAAGAGATTAAATTGTTTTAACTGTGGGAACTTCTTTTATAAGACATATAGGCTTGAAAAGATCTCTTTCTTGCATCCTGTTCCCTGTCATCCCAGACAGCTACTTCAATTGCTCTTGAACTGGGACAGCCTGGCTGCTGGGGGAGGAAGACATCAATACAATTCAGCTCTGGGGTCCTCAGCACGCAGCCCTACCAAGAAGGGCTTAGGACTATCAGCAGCTGAAAAACGGGACATGAGCCAATAATGTATTAACACAGCCCAGAGGGCCAGCTGCATCCAGGGCTGTGTCAAAAAAAGAGGGACCAACTTTTCAAGAGAGGTGGTTGTGCCTCTCTTCTCCATTCTCATGAGACTCCACCTGGAATGCTGCATTCAGCTCTGGGGTCCTCAGCACAGGAAGGATCTGTTGGAGTGGGTCCAGAGGAGAGCCAAAGAGTGATCAGAGAGATGGACCACCCCTCCTATAAGGAAAGGCTGAGAGATGGGGTTGTTCAGGCTTGAGAAGTGAAGGCTCTGGCAAAACCTTATTATAATCTTTCTTATGGGGGGCTTTCATGAAAGATGGGAACAGGCTTTTTAGCGGGGTCTGTAGTGACAGGACAAGACTTAATGGATTTAAACTAAAAGTCAATTTAGACTAAATATGAGAGAGATACTTTTTTACAATGAGGGTGCTGAAACACTGTAATGGGTTTTACAAAATGGTGGCAGATTCCCCATCCCTGGAAACGTACAAGGTCAGGGTCGACACGGATCTGAGCAACCTGGTCAAGGTGTCCCTGCTCACTGTGGGGGCTTGGACTAAATGATCTATAACAACAAATAATTCTACGATTGTAAAAGCAAAGGTAAAATCTTTAATCTCTCGACCATCTGTGGTACTACAGTGTTTTCAAAACCTGTCCTTTAGTCTGTAGTCACCATGCTGTTTTGTGTATGTTTTCAGGGACTTGGAGGAGAAAAGAAAAAAAAAAAAAACATTTATGCAAAAAATGGGGAGGACTCCTATGAATACAATTTTCATGGTTTGCCCATGTTTGGTCAGGCAACAATTTGCAGGCAAACACAACAGTTGTATCAGGTTTTCAAAGGATATGTCACAAAATTAGAAGAGTGATTCAACTCTGAAGTATTAGAAAATTCAAGCAGACTTGAATTCAAAGGGCTGGGATTAAGCCATAACTCCATATAGCCTACAGCAGGCCAGTAAACCTATTATTACCCAAGAATATTTATGCATCTATATATCCTTAGACATATAGATCTATAGACTAATTTTCTCATTAGAATTTTGGGAATTCACAATAAACTTTATTCTGCATCACACATTATGTAAAGATTCTTCCAACTGATAAAGCTTACCTTGATCAACCCTTTCTTATATAAGCCTTATAAATTTAGTTAAATGCCAATGTAGAATAGTAGTAAAGTCATAATTTTGTTTCACTTCATTTATAAACAGCTCTCCATATCAATCCTTCATCTAGTTCCAATCTGAAAAAAGTTACCAATAACACGAAAGTTAATAAAAACCCCACAAATCAAAGCTAACATCACTTCAAGACTTTGCCAGTCACTTCCAATAGCACATGATGTCTTTTCAACCTGTGTATCATATCAGAATAGGTTATTGAAAGTAAGGAGTCACAATAAAGACATAACAATTCTTATAGAGACGCCTTTTATCAAGCTTTGCACTCAGAAATTTTATTTTAAGCAATATAAAGCTAATCCAGCTACAATGTTGTTTAAAGAAGGAAAAATTAGAAAAAATGTGGTAAATATGCCTTGTTAAGCACATTTTAAAATTTTCACTGTTTAAGTATCGACATAATGTGCTGATTTTCAATGTGCTCATGAATTATTAGGTCTTATTTATGCATAAATTAAGGTTTGAAAGGCAGTTTTGGGAAATCCGTAACAAGTTGTGCCAAAAAACAAACCAGGGTAGGTCAGCCAATATTTACATATTTCATGGCAACAGCAAAAAAAAGTGTGTTGCATCCAATTCTGTAGATGCAAACAAACCAGACAGTACTACTATTTCCAATGCATTACCTCATACAGGTGGCATTTATTAATTACTGTTGCAAAATGTGGAATATTTAAAATTTTCTTGAGAAAGGATGTTCTTCGGTGTTTGATTTTTGTATACTTTCCAGCCTAATCAACAAGAAAGGTGAATCAATCCCTGGAACAGAGAGCAGCTAACAAGCTCTAAGTGATGTGCAGGTTTTAGAAAGACAAATTACTTGTTGGAAGAATTGCCTTGTTAAGGTTTAGGGCTTGATATGCGTCAGCGACCTCAGACCTACGAGGAGGTTAACAAAACTTGGGAAGAAGGATGTATCCCTGATAGTGAACACAAAGAATGCAGAATTTATGGGCCTCAAGGACATTTGGCAGAACTCCCAAGATAAGGGAGAAACTAATAAAGCCAATGCAGCAACTGTGCTGAAATCAGCTCCGACTGGGTAAAAGGCAATTCCTGCAGTGCGATCCATGACCACCAATTCACGGACCACCAAACCACAAAGCCCACTGACTCAAAAGAAGAGAAAGAGTGAGCATGCAGACTAATCAGCACGGGGAGCGAGAGAATCATTAACCAATAGAAGACAGAATATTAATTAATAAGAACTATGTAACTTGTTGCCAATGAACACTAAAGCCTTTGGTTGCTGAAATACATCAATGGTAAAAAGTTTTGATGGTTCGTATGCTTGGTTTGTGAAATACTGCTGAGCTTCTGAAACATTAAAATAAATAATCAATGTCTCCCTCAAGTGCGGAACCATCGGCTTTTTGCACACCAGGTAACAAATCTGATTTTTGTGGACAACATTAAGGAATCCCAATAAAAAGAGGAACTTTCTCTTTTATTTTCTCATTTCCTTCTCATAATGGCGCTACTTTGATAAAAAGCAATGAGCAAAGCAAAATGGCACAACATTTAGCAAAAATATATCAGTTTTCTACAGTGGAAAACAAAGCCTATACAACTTAAGAAAAAATTAATTATGAACAGTTTGTGTAAGCTTAATGTGTAATATGATCATAATTATCAACTATTTTATTGTACATGTTCACCTAGTATGTTCATTTTTCTTAATTTTTATTTTTTTTAATTTTAGTTATATTTTAACCTTGAATACAAAAAAATCTGATATTGCAAGATTAAATTCAATATATTTTCGGGTCATCCTTCAAAAAGTAAAATAAATAAATTAAGCAGAATCCATGAAATGTGTGTCTGCAGTCTAACATCAGTCTTATAAATAAAGGCTGCAGTTCTACTTCTCCAAAATGAAGTGATATGCAAAAAGCATAAAGAGGCTGTGTACATTCTTAGTTTGTTCCCATCTTAGGAAATTAGAGAGTAGCAGTGTTCCTTTTGTCTTATATTATTTTTAAATTATTAAAGAGTTTTGATGTGTCTGGTAAAAACTATATTATATCTTTTAAGTACTTTTGTACAATTGTATTTTACTCATTCCAAATAGAACACAAACTACTCTATGACGATTTAGAGAGAGGCATCAACCCCTAAGATTAGATATGCAGATATGAAATTTCATTTGAAGCTTTTAGAATTTAGTTGTGGCAATAAACACCATTTTTAGAATTTTGCATACCTAACAGATACAAAATTTTTAGAGAGGACACTGATTTACACATTTAACTATGTTTTTACAGTTGCTTCAGGGATTTTAAAAATCATAAATAAGGCAATCCAAAAGCAACACACTAAAATCCAGTAGCCTACACTAGACATAAAAACACACAGATATAGAATAACCTGTACAAGGTTCCCTTATTCTTAGTTTTTTAACACAGGAATGTCTTCCAAATGGGTATCAAAGCAGGTCAAATTCACTCAGGTCACTGGAAAATATCCGTGTGTTTAAACTTCATCAACCCACGTAAAGAAAGGAACATCTCCCAGCAGTGTGCGCACAAGGCCTGACAGACTGACAGTGACCATTTTCTGTGTGACATGAAGTTGTGCGAAAGGCAGGTACTCACACACATGCACACAACCAACCACACACAGACTCAGAAACGGAGTTTGGCATTTCTCCTTTAGGAAATAGAAAACACCAGTGTTTAAAAACTGAAAAACTGAAGACAAGTTGCTACTAACCATCTCTGAGTAGCTGGAGTAAGTACAGTCAGAAGGAAAACCCTTTGACAGCACCTTCACAAGCAGAGTATCAGCTGGCTGGAAAATGCGTTTAGTAGCCCTCTCACTGGAAGTTCTTTGTCTGACAATACACAGAACAGGAGACGGAGATGTCGCCAGGGCACTGTGCGGCCCCATGAGAGCTGGAAGCTGCCTGCTGCACAGTATTGCCTCCTTGATGGGGTTGTGGCACAATGGCGACTTTGTGGTGACATTATCCGGAAGCAAGGTTGCATAAATAGTATCTTAGTGGCAAAGCACAACATATATAGCTTTTGCAGCCTTCTCTTGAAACAACCAGGACCAAAAAAAATGGAATGGGTTGCCTCAGACTTACAGCAAACCCTTCCACATGCAGTGCCTGCACTCTGCGTCTCTATGAGGAGCTGATAAGAGTGAGCAGAGAGTATTCAGGGATCTGTTTAAAAGTTATATGCCTATAGGATTTTCACACCACAGCTGGGAAACTAGATGACTGACTGATGGTGAGACATTTCTCTGATTATTTATTCTTCCCCAAATGGCTTTGGTTTCTTTTCGTCCTGGAAAAGATCTTCCTTATTCTGCATACTGACTCATGCCTCATGAACATTAAGGACATCTCTGATATGGGGCACGATTTCAAATAAATCTGCATAAGAATTTTCATGAAAATTAGATTCATTCATACTCCTCCTACATGACCTAAATGAAGAACATACTTAAAAGAAGAAAATCAGTGCCTATAACTCAAACAATTACATTGGTTCATTCCACCTTAAAGAATTCAGAATTATTTGCATAAGAAGTGTTAGGGAGAGAACTTCTAGTATGAAAAACTGGGAGTGAAAGTTTGCATTTCAGCTTAGTCTTTACAAACAAGGCAAGGTGACTTTCAACCCCTTTGCACTGAAATACAAGTGTCACATCTCATGCATTGATATGAATGTGCAGGCACCATGATTTGGATATGTTAAAGTTAAGGCCGCTACTGAGGGCAATATTGTCAGGGTACCTCTGCTGGTAAGGATGATACAAGAATTATGCTGGGACTGAAAATTTTATACGACTGAAATTTTCGTAGGACAAAGCCTGATTTCATCTCTTGCTAAACACGTTGGTCCTTTTTTGGCTCTGACACACAACCCACAAAGTCAGTGAGATTTATAACACAGAGGTTTTTTAATAATCTTGTCTAATGACTGTACCTAAAACAAGAATTCAATGAAAGACAGGAATTAGACACACTCTGAAATGCACAAAAGAGAGGAAGAGGATATGACTAAAGTGCAAAAGAATCTGGAGCTATTTATTATATAGGGTCTTCTTTACAATTCCAAACTCCTATCTCTTAGGAGTCCATGTTATTAGGACTCTGCAGTGGTCACACACATATTTTTATGCCCTCATTGCTGCCATCCTTTAGTTCAGTTGAGACTCACTCAGACTAGTTACTGTTTTCTAAAGCTGCCAGTAATATATAATTATGTCTTAATTAATTATTTCTTAAAATAATGGGATTTTATGTGGAAGAAGCCTGTGGTTGCACATACACAAATGGCAGAATTTCTGTTGTGTCTTAAGGGAGGAAGGGGAGGGGAAGGAGACGAGAGGAGAAGAGAAGAGAAAGTGAATGCTCTGCTAAAAAACATCAGGTACTGTAAAAGTTATGATTAACTTTCTCTCTCCATGAAAGCTTAATTTCCTTTCTTTTTCAAAAAGGGAAAACAAGCATTTCCAAAAATTCTAGGAAGTCATAGTTCCTGGTCAAGGAAGTTACTGGATTAATAGTCTGTACCTTCTTACTTACATTTTTAATTCTTTAACAAAAGAAAACCTTTTTGTGAGTTTCAATGGACTTTTATATCTAGATGTGTAATTTGAAATGTTTATCATTTAGGATTATGGTAACTGCATCAGTGGGCAAGAGATGAGCTGTGGATGTCATCTATCTAGGTTTCTGCCAGGCCTTTGATACAGTTTCCCACAGCATTCTTGCTGATAAATTGATGAAATTGTGGATGAACTGTTGGATAAGGAATCAGCTGAATGGCCACATCCAAACAGGTGCAGATAATAGCTCAATGTCCAAAGGGAAGCCAGTGATGAGTGGTGTCCCTCAAGGTTCTGTACTCAGACTGATACTACTTAATACCTTCAGCAGCTGCATAGCGGGGATCAGTGCACCCTCAGGACTTTGTAGTCGACACTGAACTGAGTAGTGCAGTTGATTTGCTGGCGGGAAGGGATGCCAACCAGACGGCCTTTGAAAGACTTTAGGGGTGGAATCATCTGAACCTCATGGAGTTCTGCAAGGCCGATTGAAAGGTCCTATTCCTGGATCAGGGGAATTACCACTATCAAGAGAGACTGTGAGAATTAGTGAATTGACAGCAGCCATGTGGAATAGAATTTGAGGATACAGGTGGGTGAAAAATTGCACATGAGACAGCAGTGAGTGCTTGCAGTTCAGAAAATCAATCACATCCTGGGCTGCACAAAAAAAGTATGACCAGCAGATCAAGTGAGGTTATTCTGCCCCTCTATTCCACTTCTGTGAGAACCTACCTGGAGAACCGCATCCAGGTCTGGGTCTCCAGCAAAAAGAAGACACAGATCTGTTGGAATGGATCCAGAGGAGGACTACAAAAATGGTCCAAGTGCAGAAGCACTTCTGCTATGAGAGCAGGCTGAGGCAGTTGGGTTGCTTGGTCTGGAAAAGAAAAGCCTCCAGGGAGACCTTATAGCACCTTCCAGTACCTAAACTGAGCTTACGAAAAGAGGAAGAGAGACTTTTTACCAAGCCCCGTAGTGATAGGTCAAGAGGCAACAGTTTTAAAGAAGATAAAGCTGTCAGTCAGTCTGAGACCCTGTAACAATCAGATTATGGCTTAGTTTCACAGACTGAAACCTTTTATTTAAAATTTAGAGGAAAAAATATAAGCTTTTCTTCTTCTTCTGTGGACAAAGTATCACAGTCCTAAATTTCATTTCACTCCTACATGTACAAGATACTTTCAAGTTTTTTGTTGAGTAATACACTGCCTTGTTATTATACCAGACTGTTCTTTCACCAGCCTCCAAATGTGACTTGCTTCTAAACCCGCCATGAAGTCTAGCTGCTGTTTTCCTGCTCAGCTATTTTATCTCCCACAAAACTAATGGCAAATTCACTGTCTGAAGCCATTCAAACAGCACTGTGTGACAATTTATTGGAAGCATTCCTTCTGAGATACTAATTAAGGTTGCTAAAACGCACTGGTATTGCCTTAAGGTGTTACATTAATATTTATGTCAAGGCTACACCTACTCTTCCTCAAATTTAAAGGGATATGGTTATTAAAATATATACATTTCCCCGCTTAGTAGAATTCCATATGGAATCAGTTGAGAATTTGAGAGGTAAAAATCAGCCTGATGCCTGCTAAATAACTGTAAAGAGCCAAAATAGATGTTCTCACACAATGTTTAAAACGTTTAAAAATTTGAAAGTTTATTTTTATAATTGTTTTTAGTTCTACAGCTAAATAACCTTGCAATTAAAAAAAAAAATACTAATCCTTAATATTTGTTTGCTACTTAGAAGCAAGATAGAGATTCCCAAGTCATCAAAAATTTAAATTAGCCTAAAGATAAGCTATCATCTCTTCCACAGGATATTTATTTTGGATTTCTTGAATAAAACTCAAAACAGACATCACTGTATGTAGAACACTAGCAAAATGGCTGCCAAGGTGCTATTGCAAGGAACATCTACTTGAGAATGACCTCTTTAATCCAACTAATCAGAATAAATTAAAGGGAACACACTGTACACTAGCTAACTGTCAAAAAGGTTTAATCGTGCCATGCTATAGCAGTTGTTGTGGTTCGTGCTAGCTAGCAAGTAGTGGGAAGTATTTCAAGGAGAGAAGTCTCATACTGCCTTTTGAAAACATTCCTTACTCCTGGGCTTGCCACTCTCTGCCAGTAATGAATACTATTGCAAGTCAACACCATCCAGGCTGCTCCTTGAGCCACTTTCTGACTTCCAGTTAGAACACATTAATTAAAAAATTTGAAATCGATTAAACTCCAATCAATATTTAATTTCAAAATGGAGTAGGTTTTTTAGTAAAGGCTATAATATGAAGGGTGTTGTATAAAGACGCTTGTTTAAAGAGAATTCTGATTATGTCGTTTAAAACTACATAAGTATTTACAATACAGGCGTGTTAGAATAATGCTTAATTGAGAGAGGAATTTGGGAGGAGAGGACAGGATCTGCAGTTTCGTTCAGACCATTACCATCAGTAGCTGTCAGACCAATTGCTCCAGACCTATTGCAAACCATTTACACTGTTCAGAAAGGTTACATATCAGCTAAGACATCAGAGTGGAAAAGAGGCTCCAAATTGTCTTTGTGACTGCCCACAATAGCTTTTCCTGAAACTGCTGCCCTAAAGATTGCTTTCTCTGGCACTGTGCTGTACTTAGCCACTGAAAATCCTATTCCCTTCCCTGCTGGGGGAAAGGAAGTGAAAGGACAATCCTATGTACCCCACCTGAGAATCTTGCAGCCCAGGGACAGCCTGGTGGGTCTAAGTGGCGTCAGAAGGACTGAAGTGTTGAGAAGCATGTGTAAGCAGATTCATGCCTCCTGCCTCCTTGCAGGCTTTTCCACCCTCCTCTGAGCTCCTACACTTGCACTGCAACCACGGTTGGGCTACACTTTATGAAATCTTTTTTCTTGAGCTACTTTTGACTCTTTAAACCTCTCAACTACTTTTCAACAAATATGAGAACAATTATTACATTTGCTGCAGTTTTGTTATCAAAGTCACCATTGCAATCTCATTTAGATCAGATTTTGCCTAGGTGCAACCCATAAATACATAAGAAATTTTAATCTGCGTTTCAGTCCTCAGTGAGAGTACAAAAATGAAACACTTATTTTTGTTTTGAGAGTGTCAAATACCACTTACATGCCACCACCACTAAAAGCATTTGTGTGCCATCTCTGTTTCATAATTGCTGCTGGGAAAGTCTACAACAGAGGAGCTTCTTATTAGCACATCTGCAGGATGTGCTATGTGTTGTTTTACCTGTTCAGAATTCCACCAGAGTTCACACACAGCTTGAACACAGGGACAAAGGGGTCTTTTTGCTTTGTCAGCTGCAATGGAGCAAGGAAACCAAACCTAACAAACTTGAACCTAAAAAACACTCTGACTCTGAACAAGGCAAAAAAATCTTTTCATTTACTCAGAAAATTCAGGGACTTTAGTTCTTTAAAAATAGGGTGTGGCTAGAAAAGTATCTTGGAAGCATCTACTTGAGTAAGGTATGTCACTTTGAGAGACTTGAAAAAAATGCAATTAAATAAGAAATTTGGAAAAAGTTAAATTTTCATTCATTTCTCAGTAAAAAAATACTTTCATTCAGAGCAATAGCTACTGTAGTATTCGTATGTTGGGAAAATCCTCACTGGGAATTAACTTTAGAAAGCAATCAGACCCTGCTGGGTAGCTAAATGAATCAACCTGTCTAAACTATTTTTTTACTAGAAATATATCTGCATTCCAGCATCTTGAAACTATTGTGAAAACACACACGCACTATGTAAAATTAATCCCCAGGGGACCATAATGGTTGCTGTTAATAATACTGATCTGAACTTGAGGCCTCAAGTGTTGAATATCTGTCAAATAAAGAAGAGAGACAGCCAGCAGTGAAAGGACAGAACAAGGGGAGCATTTTCAGCTTCAACAGGTACAAGTTGTAAATGTGAAATACGTTGTTAGAAAAATAAATTATTTCCTGCCCTCCTCTAATTTTTCACAATCTGTGTGGTAAAGCCTTCACCACTGACACAACTGTCATAGTCTTTGCATCTGCATTCACTTACCATGACCTGGTGGGTAAACCAATCTTGGTCTCCAAAACAGCTTAATGCCAGAAGCACTTCACATAATGTAAAACATCTCAACCTCCCCAACCCTACCTCAAATTAAAAGGGAAAAAAAAAAAAAAACAACCTGGTCGTGTAATTGTTTGCCTAACAGCTAAAAAGGTGGTTACAAAACTCTTTTGTTTTCCTGAACTTCTGTTTAACAACAAGCCTAGGCCTAAATATAACCCCTTAGGAACATCTGCAGGAAAGTTCATATCTCCTCAGTGCATCTTAATTTCTTCAGTAAAATTATGTTTAACAGTAAATCCTACCACTGCTGCATGTCCCGCATGGTCATGTCCTGGAATGTTTCTGTGTTGTCACTGAAATTAATGAAATCTTCAAAAGTTAAAATATGCCAAGCATAAAATAAAGTGATATTTCCTACCTGGCATGCTGCTAAGCAACTGATCCTCTGCAAAACCAACTGTTTTCACCAGCTGGCTTATGTTTCATCTGTCCTGGAATGATGACACTGAAGGCGAAGAACCCAGTTCTTTTACCATCTCCAGTCAACACATGGTCAACTAAGACACCTGAACAGGACTGAAATTCATGCATATGTAGTGAGTTTTCCTGACTTATGGGGATGAAGACAGAAAGCTGAAAACTATCATTGTGCATATAAATGCACTTCCTCTGTGTTAAATACGTAGAGGGCAACCTACTGAATCACAGAGGACATATGGTACTCAAAATTCCTCACCATATACTTTCACAGAAGTATTGCCTGAGTCCTAAAGGGATTATCAGCTTTCTTATTTTTCATTATGGACAAAACCTGTGACCCTAATTGTTAGTGTACTGAGGAAAATTTAATTTAGACCATGAAACCTGTGTGCTTTTTTAAGCAAAGTCCTTTTTCCTTCCTTATTTATTCATATAATGCATAGGAAAATAAACTTTAAATATTGCTGAGGTATCTGGGGTTTATTACGATATAAATGAGGTAATAATGATGGTACGCTAATCACTCTTAGAGTGAAGTGAGTTGGCAAGTCAACAACCATGTCCTACCCAGTAGGAAGACTGGGAAACAAGCTGATTTTTCAGCATTTCTATTACTACTTTTGTGGGCACAAAATAAATGTTAAACCTCTGGTTTTCTATGTCAAAGAAAACCGAATGGTATTTTGCCTTCTCCATGGGAAAGTAATCCGGACTGACCACTGCTAAACACAGAGCAGTGTCCATGACTGTCAGTTCCACTGTTCATGGGCTGAATTAAGGCTATCTTTGCCCTCTTTTGCTCTCTTACAGCAAGATAATGACTGGGGTTAAGCCCCACATCCTCCACAAACATATACTCTATGAATTGTGATAGCTGCTCAGTGAGGGGAGAGGGGAGGGAAAGCAGCTTCTGAGCCATCACGGATATACATGTCCATGCAAAACAGCATCTAATCTTGGACTGACACTCAAGCACTGCTCAAAGACAGAAAAGAAATGAACAGCAGTGTTTGTTCAGCAGAGAGGTCTTCTGCAGAAATATCATATGATCTCTTCTCCATGAAATTTTTTACACTTGGATTTGGACATTCAAAAGCAACTATTTTTTAAAAGCAAACCTGTAAGCATTTTTCATATTTGCAATCTCCTGCATGCCATTGGACCACATAGATAGGATTATACCTGTGCTGAAATCTCATCCAGAAAAAAGCAGTAAATATTTTTACTGTTTCTGACACAGGTCAAAAAGCTCTCAGGAAATCATGTGTTTGCATAAGCACACAAATCCTTTCCCCATGCGGTTACAGCTTTCCTAAAAAGAAGAATAAAGAATGCAGTGTGTCATTGTTTTGAAGCCTGCAGATAGCAAGACTTAGTCGTAACAACAATGGAATATAGTTAGCAAAACTAACCAAGAATATGATCAGCATAAACTTATCAAGCTGCATGTCATAAAAAGTCACATGGGGCAGACAGGAATTGTGAGCTGAGACTTCTTACAGTGCATGTGTAATTTTTAACCATAAAGTGTGAAAATACCACACAGCTCTACTTATCTCAGAATGCTAATATACAGACGTGTTAAAAGGGAAGACAAAAAAACCCCAGCAACCTTCATTTTATGATCATTTTTTTACAAACAAAAGAATACATAATATTTAAAAACCTGGATCAATGATATACTATAAGATACTGAGTATACCAGGCAGAAAAAAGCCTGCCTTGTTATTGTATCTCTGGATGTAATTAAGGTTGTCATGGTCTGAATGAGCGTGACTTGATCAAAGCTAAGCAAAACAACACCAGCTTTTTAAGCATGAAGAGACAGACACTTTATGAAATTCGAAAAGACATGGGCTAAAAGATATTCTATGAGGTGAAAACAGATTTTTTTATGAAGGCTAATTTTAACCTCTTTCTACAATGAACTAGGTCACTTACTGCAAATATGCAGAAGCTGAAATTCTTAGGATTTTTATAGCTGACATACAAAAATTCCTTTGAAAACAAAGGAAAACATCCTCCCAGTCTTCAGAAAACAGAAAAATACAGCACAAGCGAAGATTTTAACAGGCAAGAGACAGAACGAGAACTTTTTAACTATGCATTTACATCACTGCAGGATTTCAGATATACTTAGGATACTCGGTGATGGCTGATACTGAAGTCTCTTGCATGCAATGGAGAAACACCACTGAGCTTTGGACCAAGTACCTGCAGAACCTATAACTCTACATAAATTTGGGTGCTGGATTTTTTTCCATTTGCCCATTTTCAATGTTCTGTATGGATTTAACAGTATTGTCTTACATCAGCTGCACTGTAATACCCCATTAGATGTTTTGCATACGAATTGGCACTCCACATATGAATAGTGTACAAGAAAACTGAGATAAAATCTTTCTTTTTCAGCTTAACCTGGAGTAAAACCTTTTACACCCTGACAATAATGTCTTTATATATCATCAGGTCTTTAAAGTAGTCCAGTTCAATGTCCATTTTTCTGAATTTTGAGTAGCATTCTGATTCAAAATCTCTAACAAGAGTAATAGAAACTGTTAACAATTAAACCTGTAAATATATTTTTTTCTGACTTCTGGGATGGTTGCAGGCTTTTATTTCATTTAAAGAGAGCCATGGAATGTTAAATTGCTCATTAAAGCCTGATGGTACGAAGATTTCTTCTCCTCATCAAAATATTCCAGTTATGGTATGTCAACTAACCATAAACAGAAGACAGACTGCGACCACCGTAACTTGTTTTCTTCATTCAAATTATGTTTTTACCACCACATTTTACCACTTTTAACATTGAATCTGTTTTACAAAAGCTTTGCATTAGAGTAGAATGTGCCAGAGCAAGAAGGCCTGTAAACCAAGCATATCTTTGATCCGACATATGGTCCAGAATGCAGGAAAACATAAACTGCCAAAAATGCATGGATCATATATCTATGCAATGCATCCGTGTCCTAGGGAGAGTCAGGAGGGTTTTACTGCTTTATTACCCTTTTATCTAGGGTAGGTCTTCAAGCCAAGGGTTGGAGACAATGTCTAACGAAAACAACAGTGGAGAGAAATCATTTGTATTTCTCATTCCATGTTGAGGGCCAGTTGCACATGTTGTTGTGGATTTTATATAGAAGTATAATGCTTTCCAACACCACTTAACTCCCTCAGAACTAATTCACATAATAAACCTAATTTTACTGGGGCTGCTTAGCCCATTTTTACACCCTTTAGTTTCTTCTGCATGTGCACAGATGGGACAGACAGCTCCCCAAGGGCACTGGTGGGCTTTTGCTTCATCTTGCTTTTTCAGGCAGCTAACTGGTAGGCCTCTGCAAATTCTCTGTGAAGGACAGAGACCTGGCAGCAGATTCTACATGGGGCCATGTGGGCTGCATCTTGCCACTCCCTGGAGGCTTTAAATACTTTGCTCAGGAGCACCAACTGCTGCAGCATGCCAGCAGAGGTAGATTGTTCCAACGTCTCCCTTCAAGAAAGCTCACTGCAGTGATTAAAATTGAACAAACGAGGAAGTGTCTGGCTCTTCCTTCAGGAATATTTATCAAAATGAAATATGTGACTGGTTCAGACCCAAATGATATCCAAAGATTCAGCGTAGGAGGAAAGAGGTTCTTATTTTAGCAATACTGCTTCATACATGCTGAAACAGGATTAAGATTCTACATATGCTCTTTTATTTGTGCATGATTTATCTACAGAAACAGCTTAATGTGTTGGCGGAACAGCGCCCATCAACAGAAGTGAAGAATCCCATGGAGCAGTGTATCTGCCTCCAGGCATAGCCAGGCAAGACATGGATTTGTGCAGAAGAATCAAGTCTGTCAAACAGGCAAAAGAAATCCTATCTTTGGACCCATTAGTAAGCTGACATTATCCACAGTTATTTTTGTTAACTGAAAATAAGTTTAGGTTGAATGTAAGAGGTGGGTTCCGTTCAGCCTTGAGGAAAAGCACAAATTAATTACAGTGTTGCAAACACCTTAGTATCTGTCTCGTTGGCTAGTCACGGTGCACGTTTTCATCCAGTCACTAAAACAGTTGTCATTTAAACACATGTCCTCCTCCAGTTCTCTGAGCATGACACATAACCTGATTTTCTGCCCTGTGAAAAGGATGCAATAGGACAAAGGGTGCATTCAGGGCTTTCAGATGTCAGGATGACAAAATCATTTGGTGGTCCCAAAGGCCAGAGTCAGTGTTTCTGCTGTAGAGATTTCCTGAGCAGAAGCACCTGCTCTCCAGCATCGCAGCTTGGAAAGGAAAACAAGCAGCATCTGAGGAGACACATTTTGCTACACCATGTCTCCTCATGATAACTGTCCTTCAGCAGCTTTGATGTGTCCCTTTGTCCTTGTTTACTAAGGTATTGAATGTTTTCAGTGCAGTACTGTAATTGGTAAGTGATTTTCTTTCAGAGCCCCTTTGGAGCTCCCAACTGGGAAATGAACTTGGCCATTTAATCTGCATCCCATCTGGACCAGCAGGATTCCTCATCTTGCAAATACTCCTCCAGTAATTCATAGCTGCTAATGTCACATCAAATTGTAATGAAGTTAGGCACATTCAAATGGTTTTCCAGTGGTATTGTCATTGATGTGCCTCTTTATTTATTGAGAAGGTGGTAAAATTCCACATACAAAATTCTTCATTCTAGGACTGATATGTTAAGACGTAAATGGCAGATGGTCAAGCTTATAATGTAAAGAATTTGGTTCCCTAATTACTGCTGGATAAACTAATAGTTTTGGTAATATGAGCCATGAGTTCATACAAGCTTCTCTACTTTCTCCCTTCAGTCCTTGTTCATGAATTCGGGTTGAAGGGTAAATCAGCCAAGCTATAAGGAGTTCACACAAGAGTGGTTCCAATGAATCTGGCTCTGATGACAACCTTTGTACTTAGCCCTTTTAATTCCTTTGGGGCTGCAGTCTTTCTTCTTGCCCTCCTTATTATCATTTCAGTCACTCCTTCTCAGGCGAAACTTGGGTTTGGAATGACGGTTTCTCTTTCAAGAATGACTTTACAGGCTAAGCTTTTCCACTCCAGAGATGAACACAGGTAACTCAACAGCATTACAAGTATATTTCCAAAGCTCTAAGAGGATCATCTGTGTCTGAATGGACAGTTAACATCTGCCTGACAGCTAAGTAAGTCTCTCAGTTACCAAAAGGACAATCAAAATCATATTAGTGTTAGCAAAGGCTCATGAATCTTGCACTGCATTATTTTTGAGTAAAATCTCTGTCTGCCCACTATGTAACAAAGATTCACTTGGCCGAAACATCTGCACTAGAAAAAAAGGAAGACTGGAGATTCTCAAAAAGGCTAAATACTATACAGGTAGCCCAGATGCTAAGGTAATACAATGAGAACACGCAAAGGAACAAGGAAGTCCATAAACTGGACTGGGCATTGAAAAAAAGATTTGCTCAAAATCTGGATGGCATATGTGGCACTTCTGTTTATCTGTCATGCAAAACCAGTACATACACAGCATGGTTGCAGTTATTCACAGCTATAAATTCAGTCTCAGGATTTGTTGAGACCTTTTCCTCCAGTGCAATGCATTCCAAGCTATCAAAGGAACATTATGTTACAGATATTTTAGTATATGCTATTAATGCCTTTCTCTTTATGAAGTACAAGAGTGGCTCTACAAATGCTTTCCCTATTTATGAGTAGTCAGAAGTCAGTCCATGTAAATATTTGCTGAGATTAAGAGACTTCAATGGTAGTTCCAGAAATTGAATCTCAGAATTTTTTGTTAGCATCCTCGGTTTTTCTGATCATTTTGTTCAAAATTTCAGACTTTCCAGCAGGCTCTTAGTTAAACAGTCAGTTAGTTCCCTAACTTGACAGATAGAATTGAAATGTCTAAAGAACAGTAGAAATGCCTACATAATTTCAGCAACTAGGGCAGAGATGTTGCAGACAATTTTATGAATGCACAGATATCTTGCACTGAGATCCAAAATGCTCAGAATACAAACATGATCTATCCCAGGAGAGCCTGAAAAATATTGTAAACATTTTAGATGGGGAAAAAAAAACAGGGAAAAAAAATGTGAAAGCATTATGAAAAATTTAACTGCTAATATATATTCACTTTTCAGCTATTATTGCTGGAAACTTTTGTATTAGATCCATTAGATTAGATGGTCAATGGTAACAGGTCAAAGTTTTGCTCCTGAGATAGAGATTCCTGAGAGGCAATTGAGGGTTTTTTTGGTGATTGCTATGAAGTCTATTTTGTTCTAGTGCTCCATGCAGCTGTTTTGTGTTATATTTTCCAGAATAAGAAGCATATATGCTATCATTTTTATAGCAACACGTTTGTTCCATATTCAGAGAATTTCATAACAAATGTGTAAAAGGGGAAAATAATTTCCTGTGAATAATATGTGGGACAAAATATAGAAGTCCAGTATCTTTTGCATTAACCAAATTGTTCATCCAGACTCTTCAACTGAGAACAGAGTATATGTTATCGTGGTGTTATACTAAGTATTCAAGTTGCCAAACAGTCTTAAAACATAGAAGATTGTTAATTAGAAAAAAAAACAGGGAAAAAATACAGTTTCTATTAATAATTAAGCAGAATATGTGTGTTGTGACAAACGCTTCACAGGCAACCTACTCACCAATGACACATTTAATGGGGTATAACTTGCCAGGAGACTTCTTCTTTAACTTGGATCATATCTGGTCACAAAAGGCCTCTTTAAAGATGAAGGGTTTTAAGGTGTCTCCTCTTTCTAGTGTCCCTGCTGTGTGTTCGCCACTGTAATTAGACACAGAGTTTTCACAAAATGCTATATATGAGTGCAATTAAATTTTTCTCCTTGATTTTCTGCTTGACTATGAATGGACACAAAACTAATTATCTTTCAGAGCCTTGCTCTTGCATTGCAGTGAAAATTCTCTTATATTTGACAGCAACTTCTAAAGACAGAGTGAAACAAAGACAATGGTTTCTAAACAATGAAAAATCCCTGAAACTCAATCCTTTTCAATTCCTTAAGCAGAAAAGGTTCTGTGATTGAACTAAAATACCTGCAAAAAGCATGAAGAAAATAAGTAACAGAGAGAAGCAGAAAAGATGAAAAAATTTAAAGTTTCAGGACTGGATTACAGATTTGGACATTTTCAGTTTCACAACAAAAAAAATTATTGTAAGTCTTTAAAATGTTTGTAAGTACATTATAAGGAATGATTCTGCAGAGTTGTAACTGATGGCACAGAGGTAAAAGAGAGATCCAGACAGTGAGAGAAACAATTTGAAAGAGCTTGAGAATGATGTGGACAGATGTAATGGAAATCTCTGCAGAGGACAACACAATTTCGTCTCTCCTATGAAACTCATGAACAAGCCCCCAGATAGAGTATTTTCCTTTCAGAAATAGAAGAAATATCATCAAATCAGAAAACATGTTTACTGGACTCCAATAACCTGTCTCTGCTCATATCAGATATTCCTAGGAGGCTAAAGGAAGTCACCAATGGATGTAATATGTCAGCACTGCCCACAGTGAGAGCTTTAATCTGGTCTGTAACTGACAGTTGATGAAGTTCTAAAATATGTCATTGAATAGCTCTTCAAAAATATTACATTGGAAGGAATTACTTATTACATGTAGGTCTTTTTAAGGATCTACCACTTCACAGCTTAAATAAAGACTGTGTAACATGAAAATCGTTTATAACATGAAAAATCTCCCACATTTTTATTTCATTTATCCAAACATTTTTCTCTTTTTCTGTCATGTTCCACATCAACAGAAGCTCCAAATCCCTCATCTTTGTTCTTCACATACATTTTTTATCATTTCCTTTCAAGGATAAAATGTACATTTTCATGGCTAGGGTAACTCTATGGTCTACATGTCCTTACTCTCCATTTTTCTCTCTCAGCAATACGTTATCTGAAGAACACAAAAAATGCTAGAGCTTCTGAATATTACATTTAAATTAATTTAGTATTTTTACCTGCAATCCTCTGTTAAGGCAATGAAGTGAAAGACCAGCGTATCTGGGTAAAGTTGTACCATTGCTAATGCTGAATCTTAAGAGAATTGTGTTGTACACAATTCTAACATGAAGTGCATCTTAAAAAACTCTTATCAAGGATTTCTGGAAACTGAAGTCTGTAACACTCGGTACTGCTCTTAGATCTGCCATTCAGGTAAGATTGATGAGTAATCATTTTGTGTGATGATGAGCTTGTGTGATAACCTACAGAGAGATTAAGTACCTTTTCATTAAGCAGCTTCAATTACAAGAGTTACTCTATAAGGAAATATGTCAATATGGCAGTAGATTTAGGAGACAGGCCATCAAACTTCTTAAACTGATGACTGCTGAAAAGAAAAATTCAAAAAGTAATTTTGAAATAAACTATTTTTCTTTAGGTTTATCACATAAAATACTCTATTTATAGTGCTCATTTTTTTCAGTAACAGGAAAAAATTGCATGAAACACGATAAGACAAAAAAAAAAAAAATAGATACATACATAGCTTGATTTAACAGATCTCATTCCACATGACAAATTTACAGTTTAACAGTGTGGCTTTATTGAAATTCTGGGGTTTGCATAAAATCAGGATTTGATTACGAAAATTAAAAGATGTTTTGTTTGCAGATTGCTTGGAGGAAACATAATACAAGACATGACAGGTCACCTGACACCTGAAAATGGCTGCATGCAGAATTAAAAGTAAAGGAGAGGTTATGGCATATATATAATTGGAGACCTCATCTATCAGAGTATTTTTTAAGAATGCAAGAGTCTGGAGTTCTGTAATAGAAATGCCACAGAATTTACATACTAAACCAACACATTTCAAGAAATATATTAGGAAAAATATGCATATCCTAGCTGTCAATTTTAGATTATTGTCTAACCCCCCCAGGCATAACTTCACACATCAGATTAGCCAAAAATCTTGCCAACTACCAAACTACTACCAGAATAAATAGTTATACAACGGTTGTCTTTAAAAAGTCAGAGAAACTCCCTCCTCTCTGTACATCTAACTCCCTGGAAATCATTAGGCAAACTGTTAACAAATATATTAACAAACTTGTAAGACCCTTTTGGCCAAGAAGAGGGTTTGAATCCGCTCCAGGAATGCCTCACATGCACACCCAGCCCCTGAAACTGATTCAGGCTACAGTGTCATGGGAACCATGTCCCATCGGAGCCTGTAAGTGAAAAGGTGGTGACCGAAGGAGTCTCCCATGCCACAGCTATCTTCAAATCAAACACGGCCACTATAGAAGGAGACACCTCTAAAAAACAATCAAGGAGCTGTTACAAAATGCAGCATACACAGGAAGGCATCGATCTGCACTTTATGCCAAGATAGCACAATGTACTTCTTGAGAGCTTCTCTAATGGGACGGAGAAAACATTGGAAACAGAAACATGTGCTACATCCACTCCTCCTCACCCTCCCCTTTCTCAGTTCACTAAAGAAGCATAAATAAGAAGCATTTATAAGGAAGAAGAGGATAAAGCAAAATTTGCTCTGGAAAGCCTGCGGACAATACGCAAGAGCATAAGGGGGAAGCCACAAATTAACAGAAACAGCCTGAACTCAGAGTATCACCAACAAATGAATTGGGGGAAAGAAAAGTTTTCTCTGCATAGGAGTCAGGCTGCCACGAGCAGGAATTCGCAAACTGGCTAATGCTCTCAGATAATGCAAGTTTCCATGTCTCAAATACTCATTGTATCCCTGAACTCACATCATATAATGCTCACACCATAGGTTTGTAAAAGATAGTCTGGGATTGAACAAAATCAGCTGTTCAGGCTCTAAAAAGAAGCCATTCATGTGTTACGGACAGCAGAAGTCCTGCCCAAACTCAGTGCTGTGTTCCTTCATGGCCTAGTGTTCCCCCATGGGCCACTGGGCTTTGGAGAGAACAGCAGCCTGGAGACACACACACATAAATGCAGAATGGGATCTCTGGAGGCAGAAAAGAAATTGCATGTCCATATGATTGTCAATCTGGTTTTTACTGTGTCCCAAATCACAGGCAAGAGTTGCTATTCCTCCTTTCAACAGAAGCAATTATTTAGCAACGAATAAAAAGTAAGGTCATCTTTTTTGCTTTAATTAAACACAACAAATTAAAATCTGCACTTGAAGTATTGATTTCAAACAATCTTTGAAAATATAACAGGTACATGAAGAAAGGTTTACTAATGTGCAAAGCATAGATGTTTTCTGTCTTCTTAGTCCTGTAGATACCAACATTTGTAGCATAATGATACTAATCTCCTTTCAACTGTACTGTCCTTCAATTAAAATAGGAAATCTCCCTTTAAATTTTCTTCAGTATCACTACTAATGAAATGGGTCATTAGCTTTAATAACACAAATGTGTTGCACTAACCCGTTCACCGCAATCACTGTACAAGATAATATTTTAAGAGCACACTTCGCAAAGTAGCAACTAGTAGATAACCATCTTTCAAAAAAACTCCTTCCACAGCATGGGCTACCAAAACCCCCCTGCCTAATGGCACTTGAGTGCGCTACAGGAAGAAAACAGTATATCCAGCTCACTCACTGGACAACGTGATTTTAGATCCAGGTAAGCACAATTTAATAACTAAACCAAAGGGTGTTTTCCTTTTTTAATATACTTAATCCAATCTTCCAGAGACACTAAACATTTGTTCAGTGGTAAAGGAAGGGTATATGAAATTTATTTACATTTCCTCAATCTAATTCTGTATTTGTAATGCATAAATCCAGATCACTGTGCAGTATTTCATTTTCTACTTATTATACAAAAATTTCAGCAGCACACTTTCTCACAGTCTTTTCTATAACATAACCTGTTCTCATGTGTTTTTGTAGTACTTCAATTTAAAGTAAATTGACTAATAGGATCTCCCATACCCAATTGCACCATTTATACATCAAGTCCAATGTTTTGCCTCCAGCAACAGCCAGTATTCAGCAATTTAGAAGTAAACTAGGAAACATATATTGCTTCTCACCAATTGCTTTCATTTTGTCCACAAGGGAAGTGTTTCCTGCCTTCTAAAGCAGTTATTTTGTTCCCGGAGGTCTGTAAATCTGTTTGTGCCAAATTTCATTCAAGACAAGTGTGTCACAATCTTGCTAACACAAACTCAAGGAATGCTTCCATAAACCATGCATTTTTCGAAAGGTATACCTGCCAGACTCAGCACAAGGACCTCTTTTCTTCATTTTCATTTGCTCAAAAGAAAATCTAATCTAAGCCTCTCCCTTCTCTACCTCCTTTTTTTGATCCCAGCTGCCCTCTTTTACAAGCATTGTGTGGGTTAAAAATTAAACTTATTCTAAATCCATCTTTCCCAGAAAAATTACTAAACAAACAAAACCTTTTCTCACCAGAAGTGTGCCTTTTTCAGCCTAGAACTGCAGGTGCAGTGTAAGGACCTTGTTTCCTTCTCCAGCAAATAAAGGCTTGGAAAAATCATTACTTTGTCTCTGGTGTTATAATTGCTTCCCCCATCCCAAGCATACATATGAGAAAAAGATAAAAGGTAAATTTCTAGAGCAACAGAACAGATATCAAGGGCAAACAAGCTGTATATCACCTTTACAAACTAACTGGCATTACCTAGTTTTTTTTTAGATAGACAAATAGATCAATCAAGAGATCTATTATTCCACTGCAGGTCTGAGGGTCAGAAATCTTCTTCTATCCTGGCACACATTGCTAACTGATAGTTTCTCTTGTTTCATCTTATATAAGTTAAGTTACTTTCTTTATTTGGACTTTACATCTTACCTCTCATTATACACCACACCCATGTGAGCCTTTCATTTCCCCCCAGCTCAGGCCAAGATCCTCTCTTCTTCTTTACATAGACACAGTTCAGTTATAGCAGTTCTGCTCCAGACTCCTCTCAGCCTCAATTCACTTTCTTGGTGCAAATACTTGACTGGTTTGTATGTACCTGAATCTTACACAGACGTGGGATATTTACTCTCCTCACCTCACTCAATACACCCATGCACCAGGTCTTTCACCTTGCGGCATAGGCAGCTCAAAGACATTCTGTAATCCATTTGATTTCCTTATCATAACCTTGAGCACTTTTATCTCCATTTAGCACTATAAATGCAAAATATCTATTAATTTTAAAGTGATTTTTTCTTTCCTTTTGTATAATTAAGTAACAGCTCTAGTTCTGAAAGTTAACTTTTGCAATTTATTCAGCTTAGATCAATTCTCTGTGTTGTTTTGCAAATCACAATTGTTCCTCTACCTTATAAGTCACTGCCTGTCTCCTTTTTTCTTGCTGAGGAGCACTAAAATGCAGCTATATATGTCAGCATTAATTACATCAGACCTGTAATTGATGGAGCTTTCTGCATTTTAAAAATTTGTTTCCTAGGCCTTCATAGATTTAGTGATACACTTCCAATTGGCAGAAAGAAATGTGGTAAAACTTTTTTTCTTCCTTCTCATGTGCTGCATGCTAAGTTAGGCTTATCTATAAATTCAGTAGCATTAATCATGTCCTTGTTCCATTGACTCATATTTATATGTTATAAAGAATGTGTTAAAAAAGAGACTTTTGGTAGCAAGCTCCTTCTACAGCTATTGCATTCTGCTGACAGCGGTATTATAACTCTTAATGAAATGTAAGTAGGAGAGAGGGTTTGCCTTTCATGACCTCAAAACAGGATCTAAATACTGGCAGGAGAGGTGTACAAATGAATTTTATATCGAGAAGAAATGGGGTTTTTTATAACATACTCTTTTAATAGCCAAAGTAAATGTAAAGAAAGCAGAATATTAAAAGGAGATAAAAGGAAATGTTAAACTTTTTAACTTAATGAAAAATTCCATGCAATTTGGATATCAGGAGACATTTTTATGCAGATATAATGTAACTGTATAATCTTACACATTCTGCAATAAGTACATTAAGAGTTATCATCAGGAAAAGAAAAAAATCTTACTTCCATCTATATATTATGTACACTCTGCACTGCAGTCAGTTTATTATAATTTTAAAATCAAGAATTATATACAAAATATATCGTTATTCCTCAATATTATACACAAAAAAAAAGTTGTTGAATTACTCCACCCCACACCCCGCCAAAAATAGCTCTTTTCATGGCTAGGTTACAGAATTTTAACAGTTTGATAAAAATTGTTTTCTTATTTCAAACAGTCTGAAAAAATATAGAAGCGCGCACTATCATTTGGAGAAGACCAGTTTAAAATTTGCTGGCATTTAGTAGTTAAAAAAAGCTGACAGAAACAAGGATCATGTTAGAGGTCCCTGTGGAAAAATAGGAATGATGATTAATCTCGTTGCGTCTTCATAAGCACAAAAATATTAAGTGTTAGGAGCCTTGATGCATCCGTTCAATTTATTTGTTTATATGCTATAATCCAAATCAAGAAGACTGAAATTTCTAGACATACAGATATTGGAATTAGAGAATTGGATTTGGATAATTTGTTTGTTTTCCAAAGTAACCTCGGCAGTATATCACATTGTCACTGCAGGTTGTGATAAATACCTGCGAAAACCCAGCACAAATTAAAATCTTCATTAGTGTTAAAAAATATCCAACCCAAAAGCCATTCATTTAGGGGGAAATGGCTTACAGAAACAGTTCAGAAGAGCCCCAAGGTCTTTCTGTTCTGTTGGTTAATCAAAACGTCAGCAAATACAGTAAATCAAAAGGCTTATTTCAATAGATCTCTTTTCTCACTACCCTTATCTCAGTATCTTTACCAATGTCTAAAATGTTTTTAATACAAGAGATACACATGGGTATATTGCTTACACTATTATTCTGTTTAGCAGCCCTAACTATGGAGTGTTTGATGTTACACAAAAACAGAAAATAAATGATGCCTGCCTTCAACCAGATCAAACGGAAATTGAAAGCAAGAGAAAACTGAGAAAGACACAGTGTGCATTTCTGAAACTGCCATAGCACACTGACAATTGTACTGTTTTCAAGGTTGTTTTTCATATAGACATTATACAAAAGTGAGCATTTCAAAGAGGAACTAGAGAGTGTTATACAAGTCATTCTGGGAAAAAAAATAGCTGCATATTTAATAAGTGGTGATGAAGTCTGAGCCAGATGGTAACGGGTCAGTTATTACCACTGAGTGAAGGACAAGGGCCCTGGCTATAACCTCTGCCTGAAAACAGGTGTGTGGGGATTTAATATGTAACAGGACTGATGTAGAGAAAGAGGAGGCATGGATAGAAAAGCCGAGTAGGAAAAGGGTATGTCCAACATCTCAAATCAAGGCCAAATTAAGGAGTGGGAGTAAAGAAACACATAACCAAGGTGCTGGACATGAATTATATATGAAAACTAGTGTGGGAGATGGCAAGTGCAAGAGATTATACAAGGGATGGAGAGAGACAGTGAGAAAAGAGAGTGTGTGCTACATGACAGAGGAAAAATGGGGAGAGAATGAGATATCGTTTCAGAGAGCAAAGAAAACTTGGGGGCAGCCTTGTTGAGAAAGGTGGGAAAAAATGGGAGGTGAAATCTCTGAATCACAGAAACTGAAGAGAAGAAGCCCAACAGGTAAAACAAGATAAAGCCCAACACACGTAAAGCGAGTTACCAATTGCTTTAATTTTTTTAAATATTTAAGTATATTTATCCTCTGCATACTAAATTATCATAACCAAAACTTCCTCCCAAAACTGAAAACAACTGGATATTGTGGGAGCAAAGGGAAGGATACAGCACATGAAAAGACAAACAGAAAGGGTCTACATATTGCATAGCATTTAGTCAATATTCACAGTCTTCTTGTGTTTGGCATAAAGGTGTGAAAATTAACAGGTACTGAGCAGCTGTGTCTAAATTGGTGAATCCAAGTACAAAGTGACCTAAAGTGAATCAATAACTAAAGTAAAACCTTTGCATCAACATTTTTAATGTGGAAGAGAGCTGAGTGATTTTTAGATAAGAGCAATTGCTGCCAGCCTAAAACACCAGAATATTCTAATATCCAATCTTTTCTCAACCCAATTAGTGTTTAAAATTACAATAGATGCAAAAAAGGCTTCAAAATATTACAAGGATCATGTTAGGCAAGTCTACATCTAATGTGCTTCTGTGGATTTCAGAAGATTCTCTAAAATACTGAGAAATCAATATCAAAAAGCAAACCAGTGGAGGAAATATTGAGGGGCTGACAAAATTGCTTTACAATGGCAGTTAATCTGATGCTTTTGAAAAGTGAATAATGTTGGCACTGCGGAGAGCTATGGGTTTCTTTTCAAATTCATATGATGTGCAGTCACTTAAAAAATAAAAGCAACATTCATTTCTACAAATAAAAGAAGGTCTCTGCATGTTAAAGTTAATGGTTACCTGTGAAGTAAGAAAACTAATGCAAGCAAAACTGCTGAAAATACACTGAAAGGCAGAGAACGTGTTTTATCCCTTTCTTGATATGTGAAACTTAGAAAGAGGCAATGGAACCTTAGAGATATCTCTAAAGATGGCTTTATCAGATAAATGTAAACCAAATCTATTGAGCCAGCTGTATCACTTTCACACATCTTTAGATTAAGCAAACACCTTCATGAAAGGCTAAAACCAGAATAAGCAGGAGATGACAGAAGAAAGTACAACACTAGTCAGGTGTCATAGAAACTACTGTGCACTGATAGCAGTAACACAAAATTAAAGAGCACAATTCAATCAAAAATCCACTAATTTTGCCAACGTAGGGTCTTGTGGCTGTAGCTGCACTTTACATTGTATTTAGCCATTCCAAACCATATCAGTTGCAATTTACTTCTTGTCACCAAGAGGGACAACATAGGCTGCACATATATGCAGCCACATAGGTGACTTAGAGGTGGTGGTGGGGGGATAAAAGAGCACTTCACATACTTCCTTTCATGACAATGACTCCTATTGTTAATGTTCTAAATAACTAGAATGAACTGCTTAATAATGAAGAGGTATGAACTAAAGCCATATAAACAATGATTCATTGCAGGGCTTTACAGGAGGAGTCATTTTTTTAACCTACAAAATATTGTACATCAAGTGATAGACATTTATGTTTCTAGACAGATAAAAAATAAAGCAAATAGCCCCTCTGTTGAAGCTAAGGGACCATCACAAATGTGTTAATTACTTAGTATTTGCAGCCAGGCAGGAGCAACAGAAAAACTTTCAAATGACTTTAAGTTATCAACAACATGATAACAAGGCTTTTATTTATTCTCCTAATCCCTAGAAACTAACAACAACAACAACAACAAACTTGATGTGAGCATTACCTATTCACATTATGCAATAAACAAGATGAGTCAACCCTGAATTTATCTAGATTTTTCTCAAACCAAAGAAAACCCTATCATTTGGAAAACAAGACATTTTAGACAGCTAAAACCTGCAAAAACTGCCAGTAGCTAGCAAGCCATCTCTGTATCATCAAATTGCCAAATAAATAGTAATGCTCACTCTACATAACCCAGATTATGCCTTTTTGGCTCCTTCTGGAATTAAAAACACTTTAAATTACCCATTCAGCTTCCATCAGCAAGACATGTAGAACTGCAGGGGGTTAAGGTTGTTTCTGAGAGCCAAATCCTGTGCCCATGCACTGGATGTTTACAGTATGTTGTTTACAACAAGCTGTAAAAGAAACAAGAAAACAAATTAATAATAACTGACCCCATAAGAAACAGTAGTAAGAGGATAGAATTACTTTAGAAAAAAGGGCAAAAGAAAATGAATGCAATTTGTTAACCTTAAAATAAGTATTTGTATCACAAGATGTCTTGGAGGTTTTTTATGTCTCCCTCTCTTTTTTTCTTCTTGGTTATCCTTGAAAATTTTATTAAAAATTAATTACCTCTTTTACAAGGTGGTTATTTAAACAATTTGTACATATGAGGACTAAAAGATGAAGTGTTCTCTCTCTGCAGATCTCAACATTTAAAGTTCACAAAAGTAGGAATTATGCTGTGAATTCAATGAACAGAAAATATTCCTGAGAAAAAGTTATATTTTTATGAATAATTTTTAAACATAAAGAAATTAATGAACATGCACACACACACAAAAAAAAATCCAAAAAAACCCACTAGAAAATGCACTGTTTACTTCTGAAGTTATTTTTTTTTAAGACAGAAGCTACTCTACAGAAATACCTCTCATTCTGCAAAATGTCAGAACAGGTTTTTGTTAAATGTGAATCCTATCTCCATTTTTTTCCCATTTAGTTCTTTCTATTTCTATTACTCTTCATAAAATAATTGCCATTTCTACATCACTTATCTAATATCTAAAAGTTTTAATTTTTAGCTCTGTTAAAAGTTAAATTGTGCATCACCCTTCAGGGTGATTAAGCACTAATCCAAGTTATTTTTTAATTAATTTATTGTTGCAGCACAGTAAGAAACAGTCTTTCAAGGGGGTAATTTTAACCAGAATGAAGATATAAGGAATTTGGTTTATAGTGGGAAAAATGCAAATGACACCTTGTCTAAGGAACAGTGGTACTGTAGAAAAGTGTTGTAATCTTACAGATGTGACTGTCTGATGACCAGGCACCTTGACTGATAATTTGAGAGGTCTACTTTGTATACTAGTCCATCTTCCTTTTATTTACATCATTAGGGCTGGTATCAACATGAAACAGGCTCATATTAATATTCTGCAAAAAAGACTCAACAATTCCAGTCTCTAAAACCTCTTCTCTTCAAGACAAAAAAAAAAAAAGGGGGGGTTCTTCATAATTCAAAACTGCAGAGTGTAAGCACAGAATCCATCAGTACAACTGAAGTTTTTTCTCTCTCGGACTGCTCTCACCATTTGAGAAGGTGATGCCATTAACAGAACTGAACTAAAAATAAACTGCTGTGTTTAGATATGTGTAAATTGACAGATCTCTAGATAATCTTAAAATGTGAGAAAGGTTGATTTTATGAGACACCAGTTCTGGTGATATATAAAATATTCTGCTTTACGAAGTGAGCAAACAGGATGCTTTTAAATAGTAACATTCTGCATTTGGGATGTTTACTTCTCTTATCTTCACCTCACAGAGATGGAAGAGCTTCAAATGAAACATAACACTTTAAATTGTTATGCTCTGTTCCGACACTTCTCTGGAGGTCAGTTTTCTCATGGCTGTAAGTTGCAGCTAAACAGTACAGAGAATAATGACTTCAGTACAGCTATAGAGCAGCTCAGTAACATGTTCTTATGCTGGGGAGTCAGCAGCACAACGCAATAACAGAGTGTAAAAACCCTGATCCCTCTGGTTTGGGATATCATGAGAGGTCTG
This sequence comes from Eulacestoma nigropectus, assembly GCA_013397775.1. Taxonomy (NCBI): domain Eukaryota; kingdom Metazoa; phylum Chordata; class Aves; order Passeriformes; genus Eulacestoma; species Eulacestoma nigropectus. The sequence goes on from VZTE01005578.1 coordinate 814,564, forward strand.
GACATCTGGAACCATAAAGCTGCCAGAAGCAGGCTAATGTTTTTGCTTGGCAGAAGGCAATTAAGAGGAAAGCTTTCTGTGAAGCTGTCAGCATTTTGAAAATGTTCAACGTCAACAAAGTGGTGCAGAGATCTTCACCTTGATAGCAAGTTTTGACTTCTCATTACTGATAGTCATTTGTTAACTGTGTCCTCTGGTGCCTACAATCTCAAACATAATGGATATCATCATTTATTTAGGTGGAGCCCTAGAACGTAGGATGGCTCAAGCAGAAATCTAGGGCAGTCCTGGAAGACACAGAGGGGGAAAAAAGGAAGAAAAAAAAAAGAGGAAAAAAACAGGACTGCTTGTTGAAAAGAAGTGTTGACAGTAACTACAGGTAGGAATACACAGTTATTACTAGCACTGCTGAATTTAGTGGGTCTTCCTTCAACCGTGCAGTTGAGCTATGGGTAAAGGAAGACAAAAGCACCAAGCTAAATCAAATGCTGAAATGTGCAGAACTTCATGATGTGTAAGGGATTTATGTATTTCATTATAAAACGCACCAAATAAGTGATACCTGTCAATTATGAAGCATCAGTTTAGCATCAGTAAACTGCAGACCAGCTTGTGAAATATCATATGCTTTTTTCCTGCCCTTATTGAATCTGGATATACTAGCTATGGGACTGTAAAGAATGTTACAAACTGCTAGGTTTTTTCCCCTCAAATACACATGAAGTTTTTTTATGCTTTGAAAAAAAATTTTTGATTGCAGCATCTGATATTTTTCACCAAGAATATAAGAAACAGTTTCCCTAAGGTAGTCTATTGTGTGAACCTTTTAAGTTTCTCTAAACAGGCATAAAAAAATTGTTGTGCTTCTGTTTCCCTGTTCTCATTCCCATATAAAACATTTTAATCCACTCTCAATTTTGCTCTCTAATGTCTTGTCCTCATTGCAGTCACTCTTAATATTAACTACAGAATGAAAGAACAAAATTAGGTCCATTATATATACATTCACACAAGTAGATGGGATTTCAGGTGACACTCAGAGCAATACAATGGTACAGAGAAGAAATTCTGCAGAGCATTCAGCATCCTCGGAGGTTTAGCAGGATGACTTTAAATCACCAGTGCCCTCTGCTGCTCTCAAGATGGTCTTTATTTTGTGTTGTTTTTCCATTCATCCAGGTATAACTTTGACAGTCCTCCAAGCCATCCTCAATTACTGCTTCCTTGCAGGATGATTCATGGCTACTGCGATTTGCAGAATTCTGTTCCTGTAAGACACAATTACAGCCTGACCCACCCCAGCACTCACATGGGTGCATTGCTGAGGCAGGACATGGGGTGATGGCCTGAGAGCCAGAGCTGTTGCTGTCCTGCATCACAGCTCTGCCAGAAGCGCTCATTCTCTCCAAAAGCAAAACCTTGCAAGGTTTTCGAGGAATTTTACTGCTTGTCCCTAAACACCATGGATAGAAAGTGAAGGTTGTCTCTGCTTTTGCCTAGGAGGCTGAGATTTGTTGGGAAGATCCAGTACAGCAGGTAGACTAAATCTAATAACATGAAATATGAAGGATAGAGAAATATGACTAGTTACAATTTCATCAGCTGCACAGAGTAATACCTACCTAGAGGGAAAATCAATCAGATTGTGTCTCATCAATGTTTTCTTGATAGCATTAGCTATGTGGCTTATAAAACCTCTGAGGAGATGGTGCTTGTTTTCCTTACCTGTGTAATTCATTTATTAGCCTAAATTTACAGCTGTCAACATTGATTTGGAGAACCAAACCTAAATGAACACACATTCTGTGGGTTCCAAGGACAGACAGCTAAAAGCCTAAGAAAAAGGTAACAAATTTTTACATAGAACAGCTAACTAATTTCCATTTCATTTATATATACATAAAAATAACTGAATTCCTAGAAGGAAAGCTGTCTGGTCAGGAGTTCTGAATTTGGCTCCTATTTCCCTTCCTCCTTAAGGAAGTATGAAACTCCTATATGATCCAGTAACTCCCACACCCCTCAAAATAAGGGGGATGGTCAACTTAAAGTGAAAGGAGGTGTGGTTTTTGTGACTGTAGGCTACATTTGTATTCATATCCAAAATCCTTCTGCACAGCCACTTCCACAGACTACCAAACATGACACTCTGAACTTGTCTGACAGGCAAAATAATGTTAATTGCAATATTTATTTGGTATGCCCTTTATACAAAGGTACAAAAGAAGCCAAAGAGACTTCTTATTCTATTGGGCTAAATATTGTGTTGACTCATAAACTAACATGGTTCCTGCTCAAAGCACCTACATGAGACAGCTTGGCTGCCCACCAATTTGTTTGAAGTAGAATTCTCTGCTTTCTCTTCAGACATGGCTCTTTGAGGGGCATGGGGAAGCCTTGATTTTTTTGCAGAAAGGGCTGCTACACACAGACACTTCTCACACACTTAAGGAAAGAAACACATGTTCCTCTTCCTCTTGATCTTTGCAAGTTAATGGGCACTGTGGGAAGGGGATGTTGTGATCTCCGTTATGCTGCTCCAGCTGTCCTCTGTGGGGACCTGATGTCTTGAAGCACGGGGTCCAGCTCATAACAAAAAGCAGCCCTTCTGTCCAAGGCTGACCACGTCCCGGAACTGCAGTGTGGGATGTGTGTTTGGCTGTCATGCATCATTAATTTGGCCATTCTACACTAAGATACAAAGCCCCCCTCCAAATAAAGATCTTCAATGCTTTCTTCCAAAAGGATAGGATTTTTTTACTCATTCTCCAAAGCTGAGATACCACCTCTCCTATGATTTACAATTTGTCCCTTGGGGCAGTGCCAGATCATTGCAATAAAATGTTATCAGGTTACACAGCACAATGCAAATTATAAACTACATTCAGTGGCCCACAGGACACATAAAGTACCAGGACTGGTATTCAGTGACTGCACCTTATGAAGTATTCTCATGAATGTTACTGAAAAGCAGTGAGAGGCTCAGTAACTTAGGCAAGGTACTCCAAGAGAAAACAAAACAAGGGACTCAGCCCTTGCTGGCTTTCAAACAAACAGACAGTGTGCAATAATTGCCATGCTCCTCAGAGCTAGTGTTAGAGAATAAAACTGAATTAATCTAGTCTATTCTTTGGTCAAGAATTCAAGCAACATCCTTTTCTTGCATTTGAATGTTTGCATGCATGCTTGAAGATCATTCACCGAAAAAATTTTCACATTTCCTGACAAGTTTGACTGCTCAATTATAGACTGTTTTAAATGGAGTCTTTTTGATGGTATAGGTGATAGATTTGTGATACTTTTGCTCAAGCCTCAGGATTTAACTGCCAAAATTGGACAATTCAAGCTGTGAACATCGTAATAGTCTAGTATCTGGCAGCAGTATTTTGACAAAGGTAAAGATGGGTGTTGTCAGCATGTGTATACAACAATACTACTCTTTTCTTTGCCACTATCCCTTACTGTGTCTACTTGTTCATGTTGAAAATCAGCTTAATATCAAAGCAATTTTTCCCACTGCACTCTTGCAAAAGAAATAGAAGAAAAAAAGTGGAGGAAAAAAACTAAAAGGAAAAAGAACAAAGAATGAAAAGGGGAAAACAAGAGTTGGGAGCAAGAAAAAAGAGTAACTGGCGTCTTACAGTCCTTCAAAAGGAAGATATTCAGTGTGGGAAGAAGTTCTGCTTATTTCTCTTGCCAAAAAAAAACAAAAAAAAAGTTATGTCCTGGGGCATTTTCAGTTGCTGTCTTCACTTCATCAGATATATGCTAGAATTTTAAACATGCGAAAGACGATGAATTTTTCTTCCACCAGTTACACTCTAGTCCTCTCATGCTAATTTCTGAGCTTAATCTTTCAGTGACTTTCACAGCAAGAGACAGGTAGTTGCAGAGGGAGAGCAGTGCAGAAGTCAATGTTTCAATACATAGGCAGAAAGTAGAGCTGTAAGTGAATTACACTATTATGAATAGGACACTTCATAAAACAAGTGTACATTGAAAGAGACTCAGGAAAAGGGTCCCAACCTACTTGAAAAATTCCTTGAAAGGAATTGGAAATTCCTTTCCAATTATGAAGAATGTCCTTAAACTCCTTAAAACACTTTGTCTTGCAAATATATTATGCCATGCAACCTTGGCAGGGTTCTTCTTGAAAGGACAAGGGAAACAAAGATTCATATGAAACTCAGTGGAAGACTTTTTTATCTTTTCTGTTTTTCAAGAGAAAGGATTTTTGTTATTATGCTGTTATTATCACCTTCTCTGCATAGCAAGAAACCTCACAAGGTTTGTAATGTGAAGAAATAGCTCGTTATCTCTAGTTGTGTTTTATATGGTTTGCACCTTTATTTGTATATCTACTTCAAGACAAAAAGGTGAATCAATTGCAAAGTCCACCACTATCCCTCTAAAATTCGTGGGATTTGATGGAGATCTTATCTTTTTATTAACACTAACATCAAATACTCGAATTCTGTCAAAAGATTTTTAAAATGCCAAAAAATATTTATTTCATAGATATGAGCATGGTCTCAACATTCATTCCATTGCTAATCACTTCCATTCATGTCTGTGAAGCCTGTCATGGTACCTTTCACTTGGTGTCTGTTTTTCCAGCATTTTTTTCCTGGAATGCCTTTTCTTTGTCAGTAACAGCTGAAGATTTTCCCCTAATTCAAGCTCCTTGTCACGCTACCTCCTGCCCTGTGTTTGACTCCTTGTTGAGCTCAGTGTCCTCTCTCAAAGCTTCCTCTTGCTTTCAGTCTGTGCCTTAGCCCTTAATTTGTGTTGACTCACGGTATGGTTGCTGTGAGCTCTGCACCTGCTCCTATCCCACATGGGTGGCCGAATTCTTACAGACGACTGTTTCCAAGGGAGACTCAGGCAGAAACTTAAAAATAACAGCCGAGCAAGCTATGCAGGGCTGCCTTCAGCCCGTGTGTTCAGCGGCTGCCAGTCCAGTCCCGCTTGCGAACTGCACCATGCAGTCACTGACCTAAAATCGGGCCATACTCAGGCTTCCCTCTGCTTAGCCACGCCAGAACCTGCACCAACAACATTAGCCTGTTAGCAGCACTGGCTAAGTTTAATTCTATTTGCCCAAATGCACAGTGAATGTTGACAATTTACTTGCTTATGAGCACAGTGCCTGTGGGCTACCTGAGGGTAAGCTTAGCCAAAACTGAAGTGGATGTTTTGCATGCAAACCTTTGAAGAAAATTAGGAAAGATCTGCTTGAGACAAGTTTTCCAGTGTCCCAGAAAGATAAAATCAAAACCACAACCTGCCTGTCTTCCTTCCAAAATATCGAAATTATTTTACATTTTATTAAACAAAGAACATGGAAGAAGGGAAAGCATAAAAACATTTTGTAGGAAAATAAATTAAAATTTCGATTTTCCCTGTAACTTGGACAGGTTGAAGAATTATCTTTATAATCACTTTTCCATTTTGCAAGAAAATCATACGAAACAATCCTTTCTTTACACTGTTTCTTGTATGACCATAAAACCTGTAAGCTCAATTATAACTTAAGACCATTAGGAACAATACTTGAATTGTAGCTCAAAATTTGTATCAATCATATGAATCCAGACACCCTCAATTACTTTAACAAAGAACAGCTGTGTTTTTGCGGGGTTACCATTTGCTTCTCATTAGTGATTAATTTTTAACAATCTCACAAGACCAGCAAATTAATTTAAAAAAGAATTAATTATTGACTAATAAGGAATACTAATAAAGGGAACCTTTTTAACATTTGGTTTGCATTCTACATTGACGCCATCTATTTTTACTTTGTGTCACTTTTTAGGAAGCAACAACCTTCTTGAGGAAATCAAATCTATATTCAATAAAAATCAGGTATTTTTAGTATTGTAAAGCCCTGGCCACGTTTTATAAAAACAATAATTTCTATATATAATTTTAGTTATTGTCCAGCTTGTTAAAGATTTGACTGAGCTGAAGATTTATAAAGAGCAATATAAAGCCGTTTGATCTAGATGCTTAGTAAGAGGGTATTTAAGACAATTATAGCTGCTACTTTCTTCCTATTCCCCGGTGTTAAACTTTAATCCCTTTCATAAACTGCACTCCCAAATTCGAGATGAGTCAGGGCATTATTTTATTACCCAAACTCTACTAGCACTTCCGCTTCAGAAAATTTTTATGCTTCAGTACTTTTGGGGTTTTAAGTGAAACCAGAGATCGTACTGTTGATAATAAATTCTTGGGTTGAAAATTAATGTAATTACAGTTGAAAATTTTCAGACTGAATTGTTTCACTTGTGAAAATCTACTCAATATATTTTTCTTTTAAAAAATCCACAACCATCATTTTTAACAAAGCTTCAATCTTTCAGCATTTGTTTGGAAGTAAACTGTACAGAGAATAAACTCTCACCCCATATTGAAATATAACATTTTATTTCCATATACTTCTATTTATTGCTTGTGATAGGGAAATAAAAAAGCATCATTTTATTTGGAAACAATAAAACAGCACAAAAACACAACAAAACCTTGGGATAAAATGAGCAATGACAATAAGTCCCTGACAAATCTCACTAAACTGATATATGACCATATGGAAATCATTCCAAAACATACCTGTGGCAGAAAACTCAGTGGAAATACACAGATTCTTCACACTGGTACTTATCAATTTTTATTTATTGCCTAAGGAATACTCAAAATTTATAAGGCATACTATCTTCAATTTCAGAGATAACACTTAATATACAAACATAAAGCTTGAATTCTTTCCTTGATGGATATAATATAAAGCCATATAGCTGAAATACTGGCAATGCCATAAAAACACTTTAAAAGTTGAGACAAAAAAAGACAGTGTATAATAATATAATGGAACTTCCTAAAATTTATTGCTGATACAGAGGAATCTCTTAAGTGTATCTTGAGATCCTTGTAAAAGTCACTGCATTTACAAGGTCAAAATGATTAAAAATAACACAGCGAGTAGACTAAAGAGACAGCAAAGAAGCTAAGTGATTTATTTGTTTTGGTTTGAAAGAGGGAAAAGCAAGGAAATATCTTGTTTTAGTGCTGATCTTTAAAGATAATGAAGGTGAAGCATTGTCATAACACAGAGACATAAAAGAATAAGATAGAAGAACTCCAGAAACTGTAGTAACATAAATTACTCAAGCATGATGCCAGAGCTTTGCAGAAACTTCTGAGCATTCATGCTCCAGTTCAGTATCCCTGGACATTTTCTGGACGTGGAGGGAGGGGTAGGAGCCTCCTAGGCCATATTGTGCTCTTTTAATCTACCTGATACAGATTAGACTGATTTCACTTACTATAAAAGGGACAAGTTCTCCAGAAGTACAGCAAAGTAGATTCAGTGAATAAAAGTGTAAAGGAAAATTGCTTCCTGGATGCAAACTGCTCATAAGGACCAAAGTGCGTCCGAATGATTAGTGCTCAGTAGACAGATGGGTTAGAACTTTTTGGTGAATAGTGAACACAAATTTCCAGAAACCTCTGTTTTAAAGATGTAACTAATTCATTTCAAATCTGACGCCACTTTTTTTGAATCATACTTTTTTTTCCACCGGCATGAACAGTATAGAGACTTGCAGTTATGAAGTCGTTAGTGTAAATCCACCCTTGTGGAGTAGTTTCAACACCTCTACCTGCAGAAAATCTTCACAGCACTGCAGAGACCACCCACCACCAGGCAGCCACAACCAGCCAGCTCACCACATGGCTCCTGCTTCTGATTTCCAGTCCAAACCTCACACAATCCCTCATATATGTTTCCCATGTTACAAAAACCACAGAACTCACATAAGGGCAACAACATGGGGTAAACAGTGCAGCAGGAGGGTGAGTCCAACCCCATCTCCAAACCATCATTTTTGTCCAAGACGGCTTCACAGGTAGGCAGTAGGGTACTCTAGCCTCACTCATAGTCACACTTGACGGCAAATCCTCATCTGCCACCACCAACAGATTTCTCTAGGAAGTGAGACTATCTCTGTAGCATGGCTCAGCACTAAGAGCTGCTTTTAGATATCCAAGGCACCAATAAAAAACATCTTCATACAGCACATCATCAACAGCTCCTCATATTAAATCTGCTTAGTGTGATGCACTCCTTCAGTAACAGCATAATGTGTCCTGACCATCCCTCCTGCAGCTGCTGGGTTTAATGCAATGACAAACCCTGACTCCACTTTAGGATAGCAATTAGCAAATCAGCCTTTAATTGTTGGCAGCAACTGGTTTGGAGAGGATTATTCCACATACATTAATGTCAGTGTAGTAATAAACTTTCTTGTTGTAAAATGCAAAAAAAAATATTAACCTGTCCAACACAGTACTATAAGCATATATTTTTTCAATGGAAAAATGTTTTTCTAATAACATTTAATGTCAATATCAAAGAGACAAAGATTAATTTTTAAAATATTTATTTTTTATTAAATAAATCTAGCAGCAAGCAATAATAGGTGGTGAACACAATAATACATCAAAATCCCAGGGAAATTATTTTGATTAATGCCATTAGCAGAGAGCAGGTCTCACTTATATTTCATGTCTCCTATGTTCAGCAGGACATATCAGAACGTTAATTTGGATATAAGGATAAATCTTCCTAAATGTTTTCCATTTGCTTGTCTGAATGTTTAGGTATACAGAAGGCATACTTACCAATTAATGTAAAACTCCTCAGTTACCAGCTCCTAGCTAGCATCCTCTCAAAAACACACCTACCCAGTGTTAACTCCCATATTAGAAGACATAATCCTAAGAAATTGTGCCAGTTAAAAGTGGAATTTTTCACACATTAGTTAATTACTTTATCATTGTTATGGATGCCTATGTTATAGCAGTGCAGTGAATTTAACCTATGCAATACAATTTAAGTGCTATATTTCTTCATCTCTCAGTCTGCCTAATTTTCCCTGCAAATACCATAAGAGCCTAATGTAAACCTGTGTTAGCATATGATGGACTGCACTAATTAGTCTTGTACCTAGTTGCTAATCAGCTTCATTCTGAAGATTCACCTCAAACAAATTGGAGAGCACAGCAAATAGATTTCATAATTTTCAGGGTTTTACAACTTTACTGAGTCTTACAATGGGTAAAATCAGTCAGTTGTTCAAACTTGACAGTATAAAAGAAGAAATAATGGATCAGCAACATTGTATAAGGTTGGTTTCCAGAGTGGAATACCAAAAAAGGTAGGTATTTTTCTTTTCACTCTATTCTTTAGACACCTCAGTGTTAACCATAACACACCATTTGCTACTGTTGGAGACCCCACCATTCATCAGCAAAATGGTTTTTAGATGATTCTGCCCTAATAGTTATAAAAAAAACCACATAAATTTGTCTTTGTGTTTTGTAAAGCTTTGCATTTTCTGCTGTTTTGTCTACAAAGCAAACTGTAAACAGAAGTCAAGTATGTACAATATGTATCTAGATTAAATATTCCATGTAACACTGCTCTAAGGAAGAAAACACTAACACCAGTCTGTGTTAGGGACAGGGTCTATGTCATTGACTCTTATAATGCTGGGAGCAGCTTCTTACTAATATCTTTTTGAACTAGAAAAGCATCCAGACATGATGCTGAGCAGCAGCTGTTTATGCCAGTTGTGTCCTAAGGTTTGTCCCACCTTTCAAATTATGTCTACTATATTCTGTGTGTACACTTCATGCTAACTCAAATTGTTCATTTGGATAACCTGGTTTTGCAGAGTACTGCATCTCCTGACTAATCCTATTACAAAATATTTTCATTCTTGTTGATAGTCCAAGGTAATTCTTTCCAGATGTCAGCTGCAGATTTCATGTATTTTTCGCTATGAGATTGGTTGTATCATTAAAGCTATTTTCACGTCCTTTGAGTTTTGTTGTTTATTCCTCCAGACATGGGATGCACTGCCATTTCTTCACCCAAACTCAAGCATCTCAAATATTCTTCTATGAAACCTGGATGACTAGTACGAATTAATTTGATTGTGCTTCCAGTTGTTCTTCACATTTTTACTCTATTTCAACAGGGCAAGTACAACTTTTCTGGTACCAGTGTAGCACTTGTAACACACAGTGTGCCCCAATGGAAACATTTACTAGTCTCCTACAGAGAGATTAACCGTAGGAGGCCTAACATCTAGACTATTAAATTAACTGCATTAAAATCTTTAGCTTTTTTTTTTTTTTTTCCAACATTCAAGGCAGTACTAACAGGTATTACAGCTGTTAAATACTGAGGGGGAAAAAACCTAAACAACATAATATATTTAAATGCAATGTTCTATCTTTTTTTGGTACTGTAATTGTGGAGCTTTTCTGATATGCAAGTTCAAAACACTGGATATTAGGTCCAATGTCCCCATACCTCACAGAATTGATTCTTTATAGAATATCTACTCAATGGAGCAGATTTTAACATTCAGGAACAGGGAAGCAATGGCTATATATAATTATTAGGCAATTGTAAACACTGAAGGCTCTGAAAGATTTGAGCAACTTTACTAAAGTACTGAAAATTTCCAGCCTCTACAGTCAATAAGTCTCAAAAAATATTTAAAATCAAAAATAGTCATATATCATTTCAATCACAGATACATTTGATATTATTAGATTCTATAATATATTTTCACTGGCATTCATATTCATTTTTCCTACTAATTTATTCATTGCATTGTAGCTTGTCATTATAGAGTTAGTAAAACATGCAATTCTAAATACTTGCTCACAATATAGAGTAAAAAATCAAACAAAAAAAAAAGGTTATACTAGTGATATCCCTTAGTGTCTTGTTCTTCCCCAGATTTTCTTGAGGAAACTAAAGCTTCTGCAAGTTGTGACTCTAAAAACTTTGCACACTTTTCTGCTTTTAGTTTATGACATTTGCAAGTCTCAAAAAATTAAATATATCTCACTGGACATAAGTGTGATTTCCATTTTCCCCAACTTTTCCATCGTCCTCATGTCCTCAATCTCCACATTTAAAAGAAATCGCTGGGTAAAAAGACTAGATTTAGTACAAACTACTTTTCTATATAATCTCTACCAGTCTGTCCTTATAAAATATGAATAGAGCTATTTGATATTAGTGCTCGACAGATTACAGCTGAGTGACAGTATGAAAAACTTCAAATATGTTAATAAATATGGTATTATGTAGAAAATATTCCTCAAGAGAATAGGAGTTTATGCAGTAAATAATCTTGCTTTGGAAGAACACAGTCTTCATTCGATTTTCATGTCCAAATTGCTCATAACACTCACATATGTCCACATCTCAGTAGGACATCTAGGAAAACCATCACAAAGAATTATATTCATATAAGTTTCCATGCACTATTGCTGAATGGAGAGCAATTCTGTATTAATAGCCTATTATTGTTTGACCTGCAAAGGTCAGGTCTACAAGGGCATTAAACTAAAACAATTTTCATCACCCATTTTTTCATTAAAACTGCTGCCTTCTCCCAGTACAGTTCTGATCTTAGATAAAAAGACTGCAGAGTGTTCTTTGAAGTCTTTAGCAGTATCAGTATTTCAAGTCCGTAGCCATGTGCATAACACACACCATGTTTTCAGAGAAGCTGGGACACAAATGGTCAATAATTGTCAAGAAATCTGTAGTTAAAATAACACTAATTTGTCAGTGTTATTTGACACTTTTGGTTTTGAATGGCCATAGGATCAATTTAGTCTACCAGACTGCAAAATGAGATAATCCTACAGTATTTTATTCTCTCTTTTTGGTTTTCTGATCTTAATGAGGTCTCCAGATCAAAAGTTGTCAGGCATTTCTATAAAAAACATAAGAAAAATATTAAATGTACACTTGAAGTCTTCCTAGGACATTGGATGTGCCTGTGTGCCAAATCATTGTTAATGAGATTAATATCATCTAACTAAATGAAGCAAAATACACTTACAACACTGAAGAAGTAGACAAGGTACAGGCAAGTGGTAAGGAAGTATTGGACTGCTTGGAGGAAGGGATCAGCAGAGAATGGAAGTTTCAGCAGCTGCTCCAGAAGAGGAAGAATCACTACACATTATGTGGTACCACTCAAATTTAAGGGTAGCAAAGTTTATGAAAGAAACTTTCTGTTTATCTGGAACTGCAAAAAAATGAGATGATGATGAAGAGTCAGGTATTTGTTGAATAGCATTTATTTTTTGCCTGCAGTCCACAGGATATTGTTAATACCAGAATATTTCTGATATTTTGTAATTTCTGATCTTATTTTGATTGACCTTATAGGATTACAGGCAAATCAAGAAGCACAGATTTTCATCTTTCCAGAAAAAGAAAGAAAGATAAAGGAGATTTTTGGAACAAAAATGCTAATAAAAGCAAAAGAAAAATAAAGTTTTATTGGTTTTTGTTTTTTGCTTTTTTTTTCTAAAGGTATTATGATTATATGAATGACATCATAATAACTGACAAGAATACAACTCAAAAAAATTGTAGGTTTGAAAGAAATTGGAAATATCAATTGAAGCTGTCATAAATTAAGTGCTGGCATCAGAAGAAGATAGGTGAGTGACATAAAAATCCTGAGGTATTGTTAATGAGAGTATTCTCATCTTTGAGAGTACTGAGGTTCCCAGTATTTGGAGGCAGGGGTGTGGAACTGACTTTGACTTTGTATAGTCTTCTGCGCTACAGCAGCTACTGCCTGCTTTTGAGGGAAAATGCGTTAATTACTTGCATTCAGAGTGAAAATCTACTGTTTTACGAAGAAATTCAGCAAAAGCAAATCAATGATGCGCAAGTGTGTTAGGGTATATAGAGATTCCCTAAAATGCATACTAGACTGAAAAGGAGTAGTTACTCTCCATATACCCACATGTATACTAGTTCAGTGACAGAGAAAAACAAAATTAATATTCATCTTTTAAATTCAAACACACACAAAATGTTCAGAGGCATTTCTCATTTGAATTTATATATTTTGTGTATTAACAAAGGAAAAATTAAAGAAAATATACATGATCCTATAACTCACACGTGTGAAATCATTAGAAGAATTACAAAGAGCCTCTGACAGGTAGATCTGAAAGTAGGTGCAAACAAGTTACTTATAAGAGGCACCTGGCTTTAGATATCAAAAGTGTACATGAATTAGCATCTGCTAACATTGTCTACAAATATATTTCTGCCACTTAAATATCTGAACCCAGGATGTGGTACCTCACACCTTGAGTCATACTTCTGTGGCTAATTGCTGTCTCTGTTTTCTCTGCAAGGTGAACCACTGACTGCTGCTTCACATGTGACAGTGGTCAGCAGGTAAGAGGGAAGTCATCTCCCCAGATCCAGCACGGGTAAGTCTGCTTCCAAAATACTATCGCAGTTTTGGGAATCTGCTCTGACCTTGGTCTAGAAAAGCTTGAGAAACCAAAGGGCTGCGGTAGAGGACTGTTAAAATGGTTGGTAGATAGCAAGAATCTGAGAGAGGCAGGCTTGCATTGTATTTGTCCTAGCAAAAGCTTTGTGTCTTCCAAAAGATGGGTTTTTGGGTGTACAGCCCTAGCCATGAGAATTGCTCTGTACCCTGTTTGTAGCTGAGTGGCACATGAGGAGATCAAGAGCAGAAGTCTTGGAAAGACACTCCAAGATAAGACTGTCAACATCTGGGTTTTAAGGTAATTTTCTTCTAAATTTTTAAGCTACCTCTGAGCTAAACAGAGTTTGCAGGTAATTTGAAGAACAGTGCAAGCGAGACTTGATGGTGGTGTTAGCGTAGAAACACAT
>VZTE01005582.1:0-46207 GCA_013397775.1 Eulacestoma nigropectus
GCTAGCCCTGGTCGCAGAGTCACTGTCCTTCAGAAAGTTTGTATGGGCGCACTCCGAAAACTTGTCAAGGTCCTGAAGTACATAGAAGGTAGCTTTTGATAAAGGTGCATTGCTAGGTCTGTTTGCAACTAAAGATGGTCTCATGAGTGAAGTGAAGACTGGTGGCTGTCTTGTCACAGTTGATTATGAGTTTGTTACATTTAAGATATTTGGCACTATGAAAAAATGTCAGCAGAGATACTATCCAAGATTATGGAAGAGCAGGCTTTTGGCTTTCAGGGGTGTTTGGGTCCAGGCACCCCACTGGACTTGTTTGTGTATAAAAAAGGAGTGCTTGGTGATGTGGTGGTTGGAGTCTGTCTTGGGCACAGAGATTACAAAATGGTAGAGGTTTTGGTTCTTAGAGAAGGGAGGAGGTGGATCAGCAGAACTACCACCTTGGACTTCTGGTGGACAGACTGTGGCCTTTTAGCTTTATATCAGAGCAGACTTCATGTAGTATGGAATATTCCTTTGGTTAGTTTGGGTCAGTTGTCCTGTTCATATCCCCTCTGCAGGTTTGCCCAGCCCCAGCCTACTGGTGATAGGGGTGCAGAATGTCGGGGAGACAGTGCTGATGCTGGGCCAGGACTGCTCAGAGGTAGACAAAGCACCTCTGTGTTTTCAGCACCTCACCAGTCACCGATGCACAGCACAGCACAGCAAGGTGAGTGACTGCCGTGGGGAAAAAACCCATCCCAGTCAGACCCAATACAAGTAAACATGATACCCATCTACAAGAAGGCTGCAAGGAAGATCCAGAAAACCAAGAGGCCTGTCAGCCTGGCCTCAGTGTTGGGGAAGGTCATGGAGCAAATCATCTTGATTGCCATCACATGGCAATCACATGCAGGATGATTAGGGGATTGGGCCCAGCCAACACAGGTTTACAAAAGACAAGTTGTGTTAAGCCCATGGTCTCCTTCTTTGACAAGGTGACCTACTTAGTGGATGAGGGAAAGACTGGATGTTGTCTGCTTGGGCTTTAGTGAAGCCTTTGACACCATTTCCCACAGAATTCTGCCGGAGAAAATGGCTGCTCATGGCTTGGACTGGTGCACGCCTCACTGGGTGAAAAACTGGCCGTGTGGAGGTGAGCAGGGTTGCATCCAGCTGGCAGCTGGTCTTGTCCGTGATCTGGACAAGAGCAGTGAGTGTAGCCTCAGTAAGTTTACAGATGACGCTGCGTTGGACAGGAATGTCGATCTGCTGGAGAGTAGGAAGGTCCTGCAGAGAGAGCTAGACAGGCGGGATCAATGGGCTGAGATTAATTAATGATGAACCTCAAGGCTAAGTGCTGAGTCCTGCCTTTACAATAACCCTGGGCAGAGCTACAGGCTGGGGGAAGAGAGACTGGAAAGAGAGGCTCAGAAGAAAAGGACCTGGGGGTGCAGCTGAACACAAGTCAGCTGTGTCCAGAAGGCGGCATCCTGGCCTGTATCAAAAAGGTGTGGCCAGTAGGAGCAGGGATAGTCCCAGTAGGATAATCCCCCTATACAGGGCACTGATGAGGCCACACCTGAGTCCTGTGTCCAGTTCTGGGCCCCTCAATTCAGGAAGGACGTTTTTTTTCTAAAAGCTGAGGAGACCGTGTCTTGCTGATGGAAATTATCTTCACCTGATAAAAGTTCAAGGCTGAGGCTGAAATCCAAACAGCAACACTACAACTGTATTTGGATTGTATTGCAAAGTTTCAGTAACAGGGGGGCTGTGGGGGTGGTTTGTGTGAGACGCTGCCAGAAGCTTCCCCCGTGTCCAGCATAGCCAGTGCCAGCCAGCTCCAAGACAGACTCGCTGCTGGCTGAAGCTGGGCTCATCAGTGACAGCAGTAGTGCGTCTGGACAACAAATTGAAGAGGATGAAGAAGATTTGTGCGGGAGCAATTGCAGCCAGGGAAGAACGGAGTGAGAATATGTGGTAGAAACAGCTCTGCAGACACCAGGGTCAGAGGAGAAGGATGGGGCGGAGCTGCTCCAGGTCCTGGGGCTGGGATTCCCCTGCAGCCCCTGGTGCAGACCATGGTGAGGCAGGATGTTCCCCTGCATTCCATGGTGGAGCAGAGATCCAGCTGCAGCCTGGGGAGGACCCCACACTGGAGCTGGTGGGTGCCCAAAGGAGGCTTTGACCCTGTTGGAAGCCTGCACTGGAGCAGGACCTGTGGGCCCATGAAGAGAGGAGCCCACACTGTAGCAGGTTTGCTGGCAGGATTTGTGACCCTGAGAAGGACCCACAGTGGAGCAGTTCATGATGAACTTGAAGTTCATGATGAGCCTGGGGAAGATGGGAAAAATGGGGGTTTAAAGTACATTTTGTACCACTTGTGCAGACAAAACTCACATTACAGCTGAATTAGTTTTTGAATGGTGTTTTTTTAAATTTTTTTTTAAACAGATTTCCTGCTACAGGTGCTAAAATACTGTAATTTCAGTTGTGCTGCGATGCTGCCACTTAAGAGTGAACATTTGAAAGTTCTTATTATATGTGCTTTGGAACTGAAATCATAATTTTCAAATAAAATATGCTTTACTGAGAAATGTCACAAGGAATTGAGTAACTGCTTCAGAAAATGCTAAAATTGTCGCTAAAATTTTTAACTTAAAAAAAACCATGAGCAAACCACATGCACACAAACCCCCCCAACCCAACTACTGATCTTATGTAGAATATGTTAAACTGTTGTAAATGTAGTCACCCTAGAAATGTTCAATAGATGTTTCACGTAAGTAGTCTACAAAAACTGTAGATTTTTTATTTAAGAACTATCCTATAAATGCTTTTTGATGTACAAATTGTTGATAGTATTGTTTTAAATTATACATGAGAGCATTTTCTATACAATAGAGCATTGGAAACACACAGAGCACAAATGATATCTGCATATTTCAAAATGCAGAAAGGAAAAGCAACCAATGTTTTTAACTAGAAAAATGCACTCAAATTTTCAGAAGCTGTCTTTCCATGACAGCAATATCTATTGTTCTAAGCCTTCAATAACTTTGGAAGTATAGTGTACAAATGTGTAATGCAGAAATTAGCAGAGTAGCTATGGTTGGTAAGTACTGATGACAAGCTAGGAATGGAGGCACTAGTGTGCAGATAAAACTGAGTTAAAAATCGACGACATCTTGCATCGTGGAACTAGAGCTGTGCAGTTATTCTTATTGATCTGGTTTAATATCAACACAAAGCTCAACAGCTTATAGATCTCTTTGGGATCCTTTCTTTGCATAATCCAAAAATGCAAGATTTTGCTAATGGGGTAAGAATACATGAATGAAACTCAGGCACAGACAGGCCTGAGCCTCTGGTTTGGTCTGGTTTGTTTGGTTTTAGTTGTATTATTCGGTAAGTTTTGAGTTTGCATATTTGTTAATTTTTCTCCTATCTGTGCTATATACATAAACTGTTTTCCTGACCTAAAAGAGAGAAAATGGAGTTAGGGAAAAAAAGCAATTTGCAGAAACGCTCCACTATAGGTGATTATAACAAGGAATTTTAAAGGTGTGCCACAACTGAAAAACATGAAACATTACATTTCCTTTCATGTGAAGCTTGGTATGACCTTCATTGTTGGAAATAGCAGGAAGTATTTTTTCTGCGATGAGTATACTATGCTTTCAGTAGTTGTCAAGCAGAAAGCTTAGCATGAATAAATACAGATATAAATTGTCAGGTCACATTTCAGTGAGAGTTCATGTTAAGCAGTAATATAAATGTAAGAGCTTACAATGAAATGAAATTTGTAATATAAAGATCAAACTTGCCTATGAGAGTCTTTTAAGGAAATCTGTTGTACTGAAAAGATTACAATTTTTTTTAATATGCAGTAACATACTACAGCAAAACTAGGGCATTTCTGCTGGATAAATGTAGTATGAATTAGGATCTGATTCAGCAGAAAAACTGCATCTGCTTCTATGTGGATGATCTTACCATGCAAGAAAAAACTATCTTTTTTAAAATATGAAATGCTGCTCTTAGATCAAAACAAAATTTTTAAAAAGCGTAGTTAAATAGTCAGTTGTCACAATTTTTAACTTTAGAATACTCATGCACTGAGCTGCTGAAGTGTTTTAGTGATTTAAATTCAAACATTCCCTTTTAGCAGAGGTAAAATGTTACTCTGTGGATGTCACTGACACTGTGCCTGTTTGTACCTTTCCTTCAGCAAGCACAGTAATGTAGGAGCAGTGTGGCCCTGAGACATCACTGCCTGTGAACGAAGGTGCAGAGCTAAAGGTGCAAAATCAGTTTGCTTGGAAACTCAGCAGATCACTTCTAGTCCATGTGTCATGTGGAGATACAACATTGTCTGGATCAACAGCTGTGAAGCTTTTAATGAAATGTACTTAAACTAAGATGGCTTATCAGAAACCACAAGTTGTCTCAGCATAGGCAATTGATTGCGAGGACATTTCTAATGAAATTTTGTGATTTTTTCAAACGTTGTGTTTCCAAACATGCTTAATTCATAGTAAGAGTGAAAATAGGTAAGATTTTGAAAGTCACACTACAAGAACAGAAACGTTGCAGCAGACTGAATGTGTATTGAGCAGAGTAGTCTGTTGCTATCAGTGTTCACCATCAGATACCTAAGAAAGGGTGTGAGAAAAGGAAAGATTAGACTAATACTTCTCCCAGTAATCAAACTCTCTCAGCATGCATAGGTCAGGAATGTTGACAGTCACAAGCAGTATTTATCAGTTGAATAACCTCACTGAATTTTATTTTTTCTTTCATGAAGTTGCCTGATTGCTTTGTGAATTGGCATGTACCTCTATTAGACACTAGATGAATGGAAAGGCTTGCTGTTAATCTTTCTACATGAGTTCAACATGTAGAAGTGTTTGGATAAGCTCTCAAACAGAGCTTATCCAAAACTCAGTTTTGGTTGGTTAGAGTTGTTTATTTTGTTTGGGTTTTTTGTATGTTAGGGGTTTTTGTTGTTGTTGTTTTTGTTGGTTTGGTTTTTTTAACTTCTGAAAATGTGCTTTATCATACGTAGGAAATGACTGATATGGAAATAAATGTAGGAAATAACTGATAATTCTGTGCAATAATTGTAGAACTTTAGAGGCTGATAATCAGAAATGCAAGATCATAAAATGCTACCTCTTAACTGGGATAGTTTTGTTGGCTGTAAAACATCTCTCTCTGCTTGTTAGTGTGCTGATATTACTAGGATTTTTTGACACTTACCTTAGACTGTCACTGAAAAACTTTCGCTGGTCACAGTCCAAGGGCCTGATTTCACACATCTCCCTCTGTTGTTGTGGCGTGGCGGTGGTAAGGAAATTCAGAAACAGCTACAACATTAGTTTAATTGGCAGGTTTTGACTGTAGTCTTCATTGCCCTGGCACATTAACTTGTCCTCATATATAATTCTGAATAATTTTTAATGTTTGTTTTGTGTTCTAGGCTTTGTGGGGTTTTTTGGTTGTTGTTGTTGTTGTTGTTGTTGTTGTTTTGTGGTTTATATGTATGTTTTTTGGTTGTTGTTGGTAGTTTTAATTGCTGTTCAGAATGCATTGCAATGTTTCATGATGTCAAGGAAAAAAATCTGAAATGGACAATTACTATCCTTTTCCTACTTGGAATGCTTGTTTTGACATCTGACATATTTTATCGGCACACAGTTTCTCGTTTTTCGTTTCTGCTTACACTGTGGAAACCAGATAGATTTGTCTCAAATTGTCATGTTTTGGAACTTTCAATAATCAGTGAAGGTCTCCATTTCTGAACAGCTAATAAATGAGAAGATGTAGTCTGTTCAGTTGCTTTCTAATTATGTGCATCTCTGTTTAAAAGTCCTCAAGGCAGAAATTAAAAATGTCAGTGTGACATCAGTTGTGATCTCTGAACACATTAAAGAAGAAATACTGATGCTACAACATATGCACCACATTTGCAGGGAATTTGATTTTCTTTGTAATATTCATTCACTGTTTAGCCACAGGCTTTCTAAATTGAACTTTTATTCTGGACCATTTTTTTCCCAATGTATATTCTTGATTTAAGTCTTGAGAAAGCTTTTTAAACATATTTTTTTATCATCTAAGAAGTATGCCCTCTATTTCCTTTTAAACAGCAATGTAAATTTGCACTGTAGCTAGAGAAAATGCTATTGACTACCCTTATGCATATGTGTTTGTAGTTAATTCTAACTTTATTTTGTTCATTTTGTGGTGCTATTTTCCCTTAGGCTTCCACTTCTATTTCTGTACTCATTTTAGCTTGTGTATTCATTGACGCAAAGGCTTGTCTTTACTTGCGGTGTAAAGTACCATGCTGCAGCATTAATATTTCAGAGGAAATACTGTCTTCTGACACTACCTGTACAAAATCTCAGTAATAACAGAATACAAGGTTTTTTGCCTACTGCCTTAATATTGTAACTTACAGTTTATGAACTGTTTACTACAACATTAGACACATGAAAGCAAAATTCTGCAATCATAATAGCTGGCTTCACTTAACCTAGTCTGCTAACAAACAGCAACTGGCTACTTCAAGTTTCTGGTTGTAAAACTCCAGAGAGCCCGTAGTAATAATGTAGCTTCATAAATGTTGTATTGGCTGTTCGCTTATTGTATGTTTGCCATTGACTATGTATGATCCTCCTGTGGATAATGCTTGTAATAGTCTGGCTGGTGATGGGTAAAATTTGCAGGTGTATGCAAAATACTTGATTTAGACCATCCTGTCTTGAAAGGGGAAGATACACTTCATTGCAAGCTGTCCACACAGAAATGATGCACAGAGAAAAGCACTGCTGAACTCACTTGGATAATCTCACTGTTTCACAGACAAACTTAGTAAATAAAACAGCTCTTTCCTCCAGTAACTTCTCTGGTAGAAAACCAGATGCTTTCTGTCACACATCTCCATATTTCTCATTAGGCAAATGCTCTAAGAATGTTTTTTTAAACATTCTTCAGCCCAAAAATGTTTATTTAAGTTTTTCTAAGGAAAGCCATATCACCTGTTTCAGACATGTTCAGGGTTGTTTTTTTTAAAGTAAACTCAGCTTCTGTATTTCTTTGACACCTGGAACTCGTGGAGTTTATATAATACATTAAATTATGTGCCCGATAAAAGTACAGTATTTACCTTTTTTTTTTTTTTTGGATTGTGTATGTGAGGAGGCTTATTTTAAAAAGTAACAAGGGACTTCTCGCTGGGCAGGAGGATGAAATGTACTTACAGATGTTTTGAGTGACTCAGAATATATGATGGACATAGGCTGTGGTCCAAGACACACTGAAGGAATCAATAACCTTTTCTGGTCTTTCTTTTCCTTGAGGCGAGGCTTGTCTGGTTTAAATTGTCCTGAGGTATCTGCTGCTCTGTTACCCCTCTGGCTGCAGTAGATGGGTCAAGTTTCAGAAGCCCAGCAGCCCTGAGAGACCTTGGGCAGCACTACCTTCAGGCTGGAAGAGCTGCTCGGACGTTGGGACCCGCAGGACAAAGGTGAAGCTGAGCAAAGGAATCCTTTATCCCTGTTATCCCCCGCTGGATGAGCCACTGGATGGCAGCATTGGCTACGCGTTGACACCGGCGGCACCGCGCCTAGCCGGGCTGGGCTCTGGTTCAGCCTCGTTAAACATCAGCCGGGTAAAAGATTGATAGCAATGCAAATGTATTTATAACCACTAGAGATAGTCACCTTCCACCCCAATTAGCCTTTGAATTGATTTAGTGAGAAAAACATCTATTATGGAATAAAAGTCTTAGTGATTAGTGTTGCATTATTTCACTACATTGAAATAGCTGTAGGTAAGAGGGTCTTGCAGGCATCAATAAGCTTTAATATTATAGAGTGCTTTTAGGCTACATCAGAAGCAAATTACAAGTCGATGGTTTGTTTTCTGAGTAAAATATAACCACAGGTACAGTGGGTGTGCTGGGACTCTGTGGCATTTACAAAATCTAGCTTATAGAATTTTTCTTTTCATTCTTTTATTTTTAAAATTGATTATTTCACTGATCACAAAACTGTGCATCGTTCTGCAAGCTAAAAAAATTAAATATGTTTTGAAGTGGTCTGACCTTTCTTTTTTTTTCTCTTTTTCCTTCTTCCAAAATGCAGTTTGCTGCAAAAAACCTGGAGTGAGAAAAGTGGTGATGATTCTCTCTCTGGAGTGTGAATCCTGGTGGTACATCAGGTACATCCTGATGTCTGACTAGTAATGCTAGGAAAGGACACAGGAAAGAAGAGAGTTCTCTCCTTGAGTTGAAGTTATTATAAGGGGCTGGTGTGGTTTAATGCTTCTAATATAAAGACCTTATTTACATCACATTGATTTTCAATTACATGTTGGAAATGTTATTTCTTTGAGAGGCAAAATTTCCCTGGTATTTGATAATAGTGCACTGTTTTTGCTGCTTTGCAGCTATGATGTAAATTTGATTCCTTGCTAAGGAGTACAATGTGAACAAACAGCCTTTGAAAACAGAACTGGAGCTGTAGTTGGATGCTTCCTGATTCAGATTCTGCATCTCCCCCCTGCCCCGCCTTCCCCCACTGTAAAATCAGTGCAATCTTTGCTTTCTTGTTATGTATTCATTTGTGTATATATAAAGGATGAAGCTTAATGAAGTCTGTGCAGTCACAGCAGGATAAACCACTGTGAGATCAGATGTGGCCCTATGCTGTGTCTGAGAGCAATACCTTTGAGTGTTGTTATTCTCTTCGTTGTTCCTCAATCCATCTTTATTTCATATATAGCTTATGTGGTTAATACCATAGTTTCAAAATATCCTGTTAGCATTTTTGCTTTTTGGGAAAAATGGTAAGTTGCTGTGGTTTTTATGACAATAGAAAAATACTTTACTCAATCCAGCATGCTGGTTTTGAAGGCTCAAACCACAAAGACCACCTTCCTTCCACTCCCCACAGCAGCTATTGTGAGTGTTTCAAAGCCTAGTCTGAAATTTACCTGAATTCTTAATAAACGCTTGCATCCAGATGGCAGAATATTTTTATTGATGCTAACAAAGACAACTTTCTTGGTATTTTATATGTTTGTATTTATAGTTTGCTTTCCAACATTTAAACAAAGAGTATGGGGACAAAGAAAAATGATAAAATATGAGAGAAATGTTAGGAATGTTTGCCAAGAATATCTTTGAATGCACAACAGGAGAGGAGGGTTTAAAATCTAAAATGCCTTATAAAAATTGGAAAAAACAAGTAAAGTGAATAATTCTACTCTTAGTGTCTTTTGTAACCCTGCTTTGGATATCTGCAATGCTCTGCAGCCTTGATACCAGATAATACAATGATATCCCACTTAGTCATGGTGAAGCATGCTTCACAATCAATCAAAAATCAGCTGGAAGCAAAATCTCCTGAAGGCAGCCTAGATCTGATGGGATTTGTCCTTATTTGTGTGTACATAAGTGCGAGATATGCAAGCTTTTCGCATAAATTGCATTCATGAAAACTACACTGGGATTTAAAACATATATCGTACCTTCTGCAAAATATTTGCTCTTGCATATCTCCAATTCTAAAGAAGTAAGCAGTCTGATAAAAATAGGATCCAGGGAGCTAATATTGGCATTGATTTTTAATTTACACAAAAGTTATTGCAAATATATATCAGTGTCAATTAAAGCCGTTTCATTGCTTACAACATATAGGAAATCAGATTCCATAATTACATTTGCCATGCGGATGGTAGCACTGCTTCCAAGGTTCAAAGGTCAGTGACAATTAGCATAAGATTTAAAATTAAATTACACTAAATATTGTTTACTATAATTGCTTGAAAATTTGACAGGAGAGTATGAATGTTAAATATAAAGAATATATTCTGGCAGCAAACCTCAGTTGTCTTTTTTCTCTAAGGTTTTCATTTTCAGATGTTTAATTTTGTTTTTGGTTCATAGAAAATAGTTTATGTTGCACCTAGGTAACCAGATAGAGCTTATTCACCGTAAAGACAAGACTTTATGCAATGTTTGTAGTAGCCTGGGAACACAACAGTGTAGATAAGATTAATAAAAAGGCAAATGTAATAACCTGGAACTGGTTAAATGTTTCAGTGGACAGCAACAAAAAAAGTCAGTTTGGTCATAACTGCAGGATAGTATTTGTGTTTGTTAGACTTTATGGTCTGATTTTTCCCAACGGAAGTTTTTAGCTCAATTTCTTCTCTAATTGTACTATATTTTTAGTGATCAAAATATGTGTGTATATGAGTTCAAAATTTAGTGGATGCTTTTCCAAGGAAGAAAATATTAAAATATGGAAGGCCTTTCTGCAAAGATATAATTTTAAAGCAGGTATTCTGATAGCAGAATGTAGACTAAAAGAAGAGACACTACTTCAGTTTTCTCTGTAGATACAATTGGAACATTTATAGAATGGTTTCTGCTGTAATTAATGACATGACACTAGGAGTATGACAGTGAGGAACCTACCCTGACCAAGCTTTGCCTTGTGCCCTGATTGACAGTCTCAGATGTACTAAGCTGAATATGGGGTCTATCCCTTTGTATAGCTGTGGAAAAGTGGAATAGACTCGGGCCTGTTGTTGGAAGGCATTGCTAATGCTTCTTTAAATGAGGGCAAGCTGTCAGCTGTTCTCAGAGATGTGATGGTTCAGCCACTCATGGTCTGTGAAAACGTTGCTTGATGCTAATGCCCTCTTTGAGTGTTGTCTCGTGTCTGAGATTGGAAGGTGTTAATGTCTAGGGTATTTCCCCTGTGTTGCTTAAAGTTACTTATGTCCAGTAAGAAACAGGGATATGGCTGGAAGTTAGTTAGCTTAAAATTAGCCTAAATAAAAAGCCAGTTTTCAGAAGATGGAAATCTACAGGAGTTCACTTGAGTGAAGTTTTCAGACTGTACGTAAGACTGTAAAAAAGTATATCGCATGTCCAAACTTTTGAGAGAGGCAGAAATGTCACAGAACATGAAAATCTTAGATTTCTCTGAATGTTTTTTCATTGGTAACAGGTGAGAATGTTATGACAGATGTGCAATATTTTACATGTGCAAGATGTAAGAGCACTTAAGTTAAAACTTAAAAACGCATAGGAATTTTTCCATGTTACAGAACGTAAGAAAACAAGCCTTGAACTGAAGAACAAGGCAACACAACATTGTCTGAATTAGTGTACTACATATTTCTAGGGTTATGCATAAGGAAAGTATTAGTAGGTTCTGCAAGAAAGAATCTCCGCTTTACAAACAAGGTTAGTGTTCAAGAGGCCATGTGAAGAGCACTTCTGACATTAAGAGAACACGGGTCAAAAAATAACATGCTTTTAGTCCAATGAGAAACCAAACTATTTTTCAAGTTCTGGTTAAAGATAAAATGTGCATTATTTAGGGAATAAGGTGTTTTTCCATTTCCTGTATAGGAAAGAAGGATTACTCGTGGAAAGTATTCAAGGATCGGCAGTAAATGAGTTTGAAGCAAAGATGAAGCAAACTTTGAAGAAGCACCATGAAATTGCAAACTGGTGATGACACTATATGTGAAGATCAGTTTGAGGTAACATCAGGACTGTAGTCCAAAAATGGCAAAGATTTTTTTGTTAAAGCTATGTTGACTTTATGTGATTATTCTAGAATTTACAAAAACAGCATTGTAAACTTCTGTGTATACTGATTTCTAGAAAGCATATCAGTTGCCAATGCAGATAATGGGACAAGTATGAATGACTTGAATTGCTAAAGCATGTCACATTTAAAGTTGTGTTAAATGTGTGCACACCCCATTGCTGTGTGAAAAAACTGTTTCAAAATGCACCAACACTCTACAAATTGTAGGGTAATCACTTTATAAAAGCAAATATCATGGAAGAATTTCTTATTCCTTTTCTGCTTGACAGAAGATTTAGGAAAAGATACATGTTGAGTCGCTAGCCTGAGGGAGACTACAATTTTACAGGTGATCAAACCTTAGAAGAAGAATGGACTCAAGAAGAACAATGCAGAGGTTCTTTAAAGACTTAAAAACCCAATGATTGAATCAGAGACTGTTTTGTTCTTTTGGTTTTTTAAAATTAAGATTATTGCATACTCTTTTAGCTGGGAAAGAAGTAAAGTTATTTTTTGGTTTAGATGGTAGTATTTATACAGGACAGAGGACACTGATTCTCTTAAGAAACACACAATTCTCAGTTCCCCTCTCTCCCCTCTTTCCTTTAGTATCTAATACTTTTTTATTTTATTATGATAAATGCTTTTACTTACCAACTCTTTTGCAAATTTTCTTTAATGACCAGAGGCAGTAGCCAGTCTGAAACTAGAAGAAAGTCATACAGCCACACAAACACCTAATTTTTCTCATCTGAAAACATTGAAACATACCTCTAAATAAATAAAGTGAATGTTTATACTGTGCCAACAGTCCTAGGAAATTTGATGGAATTTGCTATTACAGTCAGTATTTATGAAGCCAAATATATATTTTTCTATATTTGTATTTTTTATAGCAAAAGTAGCATATGTCGTCTTTGTTTTCTTCTGAGGAATGTTTTTAGAACAAAGGAAAAATAAAACTAGATTTAACAATAGGCTTAAAAGAGTTTAAATTTCTAGAAATAGTTTTACTGTATGCACTGAAACAGCATGTGAGAAAAACACTGAGGATGTAAGACCTCCCATTTTAGCCATACCTATTTTTGAGAACTGGAAAAAATTAGTCTGCTTCTACTACACAATTAAAGTAAACAAATTCAATCCCTGTAATATTTATGCATTTTATTTTAAGTAAGGAAGGTACGGATTATTTAGATATTTGCTTTTGTAGGTTTATTGTTTTAGCATTGAGGCTGAAGAAAACATTTGTTTTATAAGAAGTTTTCTAAACTATGAGAAGTAAAGAATAGTAAGGAAAAAGACTGAGGTAGAAATGAGATGGCTTTTTTTCCCTTTTTATTTTTTTTTTTTTGTGTGAACAGGGTAGCACTGTAATGCATTCCAAAGATCTGTTGACTCCTTGTCAACGCCTGATCTTAAACTTTTTCAGTTGATGTGACTCTTTACTGCACAAGTTCAAAATTCCTGGTTAATAGCTTGCCATGTTTCAAAGATCTCTTAGAAATAGCTACTGAAATAAAGGGGAAAAAACTTCGTGTGTTTAAATTTGGGTTAGGTTAAGAACAGTAACTATCTGATGTACTTCAGTGTTGACAGTGTTTTGAAACTGGTTTTTAATTGACAGGAATTCACGTGATGTGAGCCACTATCAGGACTGTCACATCGTGGGCATTCTCAGAAGACACAATGTGTAAGATCGATACAGAGATTAAAAAAGGTTAAAATGAATGGTGGGAATTCAGAGGATAGATTCCACTAGACCAGGCTTTGAGCAACCTGGTCTAGTGGGAGGTGTCCCTGCCTGTGGAAGTGAGAGTTCAAACTAGGTGTTCTTTAAGGTCTCTTCCAACCCAGAACAGTCTATGAATCTATGAAATAAGATTTCAGACTGAACAGGAAGGTGATGATGTACCTCAGTGTTGGATATTTTGAGAATAAAGTCTCCCAAAGGCAGGAGACTCTGCAAGCAATTGCTATATCAGAACCCTTTCTGATTCTTTTTGCATCTTATGAATAAGAAAAAGACTTCTGCAGTAACAAGTATTCCAGGAGTAATTTATCCAATGGTAGAAATTTCATGGACTTAGGTCAAGCAGGGATAGCTGATCCCCATTTGTGCATGTTCTGGCTTTCAGGCCTTGTGTTTGAATTTTTCATATACTTTTAGGTCATGTATAGTCTGAAATGTATTAGACCTTGTTATAAAATAGGTATCAGGAGATGCATCTGTTCACCTCTATGGACATAAGAGAGGACCTTGGGAGTTACAGCTGCTTTGCATTGCCCAAGGTAACAGATAAATATCGTGGAATATAAGCAGAGCACATTATGGCCACTGTATGATGTGGTATGGTGTGCAGATAAACATTAAGCAGTACCTTTCCCAAGTATTATCTGCTTTTGCAAGCTATGCCATCCCCATTTTGTAGATAGGAAACCAAAGCTGTGAGAGATTAAATCTCAGTAATTCTCTGATGTAGTCCACACTTTGAGTATACACTGCTTCAACCTAAAGATTCAGCCAGCAGTTCTGCCTCCACTGAGGTCACAGGATAATTTGTGCTTTAGTTGCAGTATTAACAGATAAAATGGCATGTTATAAATGCGCTGTAAAAAATGCTTATTTGAATGAAACACTGTAGCTTCTCTTTTTCTTTTTTTCTCTTTCTTTCTTTCTTTCTTTCTTTCTTTCTTTCTTTCTTTCTTTCTTTCTTTCTTTCTTTCTTTCTTTCTTTCTTTCTTTCTCTCTTTCTCTCTTTCTCTCTTTCTCTCTTTCTCTCTTTCTTTCTCTCTTTCTCTCTTTCTCTCTTTCTCTCTTTCTCTCTCTCTTTCTCTCTTTTTCTCTCTTTCTCTCTTTCTTTCTCTTTCTCTCTTTTTCTTTCTTTCTTGCCATTCTACTTTGGATCCCTGGTTAATTAATCAATTAATGAGAGTGTCACTCTCATTATTCCTCTTTGAAAGCTAGTTAGCCGTTACCTTCTTAATACCTTAAATAAGGCATAGTTAACAATGAGTTACTATTTTTTGTTTAGTTTAATTTTGTTTTGTTTTTGAGTTACTATTTTTTGTTTAGTTTAATTTTGTTTTGTTTTTAACTGGCTCTTCCAATTTGTGGAAATATAGAATTTGTTTCCATGGTAACTTTCAGACTTCAAGGCTTGTGGGAAGAAGACCAGTAAGTGTATGATTTAGATTATACGTGCTGCGTTTTATTGTGTCTTAAATGTGTTTAAGTTGGAACAATTTAGAATAGTGAGATTTGGAAGGTCTGACTGAAATATTTTTCTAATGTCTTTGTTATTCTGAGGTAGAAATAATTCCAATGAAAATTTGACTCAGACTAGATTTGGTGGGGTTTTTTAAAAGTTTTTTAATGAAGAGAGCTTATTAAGCAATAGTTGCACTTGTGGACTGAAATATTATTTCCATGGTATTTCAGAAAAAAATCACCCTTTATTTTGGGAAAACTGAACTTTTTATGAATAAATAAACTTGATGCTTAATTAAATAACTTGTATTTATTGGTTTTAGTTCTCTATATAAGGTGCTAATTTCTTTAATTCAGTTGTCCAAATTATCAACCCCCAAATATTCTTATACCATTTCCCCTCAAGGTTAAATTAGTCTAAAGGAGGCTTTTGAAACCTAAAAATAGGGCTGCAGACCTATAGTGATTTCAGTATTATCAAATACAAATGTGAACCTGTTTTTGATGGAGCTTAAACCGTGTTTTTTTTATATAATGTGAGTATGTTTACTATCTTAAACTTGATTTTCTTCTCTTGTAGGCATTTTTAATACAAAACCCACCTAGTGGTCATCAAGATCATGTATGTATATATGTACAGCTGGTCTTCAAGGCAGGCTTCAGTTCATCATCATTCAGGAAACATCTTACAGCTCTAATGTTTTAATGTTAAAAAAAAAAAGATGAGCAGTTTTGAGAGATGACAGGGATTTAGGGTCCAAAAAGTTAAGGAACCTTTGAAATTTTCGGCTATTGGTTATTTTTATTATTCTTAATGTAAGAGATTTTCTCTGACCAAACAGCTTGATCAGACCCAAACACAGCATCTGAAGTGTTGTAATAGAAGAAGCATTTGTTTTACTTTAGCTTACTTTTCTTTGGTTAAACTAATTTTATGGTTTTCTTTAGCTTTCATAAGAAAAAGCTTGTACTTAAATGCATCTGTTTGTGGTATGGAAAACATTTATTCATAAAACCAAAAGCCTTGTGAAGAGTAAGAAAACATAACACATTAAGCTTTTAGAAGAGAAATCATTCTGTTGAGAAGGATTTCGCATTGCCTGGAGTTAATGGGTCATTCAATTTTACTTCTAATTTTGTTTGGATTCTCTCCATAGAATATCTTTGCTTTCCCAGGTTTTTGTGGTTGTGAATAGGCATTTGAATCTACAGAATGGATACCAAATCAGCCCACTTGCTACTGAAACGTACAAGATTAGGACACCTACTTAGGATTAAATAAGCCTAATTGTATGTTCTGGGGGTTGATCTTGGCTGAATGACAAGTTCCCACCAACGATGCTCTACCTCTCTGTTCCTCAGCTGAACAGGGGAAGGAAAATTCAACCAAAGGCTTATTGGTTGAGATAAGAACAGGGAGGAGTCACTCACCTATTGCTGTCATGGGCAAAAGAGACTGGGCCTGAGGAAATTAATTTATTGCCCAACAACTCAGAGTGCAACAAGGAGAAATAAAACCAAAACTCAAAACAACTTCCCCCCACTCCTCCCTTGCTCCCCAGGTCAGCTTCATTCATGTTTTCTTTGCCTTCTCCACCCTGGCAGTGCAGGGGGACAGGGGGGTGGGCTGTATCAGTTCATCACACCTTGTCTCTGCCGCTCCTTCCTCTTCAGGGGGAGGACTCCTCACACTCTTCCCCTGCTCCAGTACGGGTCCCTTCCAGGAGGTGCAGTTCTTCAGGAACAGGCTGCTCTAGCATAGAATCCATGCAGGCCCACAAGTCCTGTCAGCAAACCTGCTCCCACATGGGCTTCTCTCTCCGTGGGTCACAAGTCCTACCGGAGCCTGCTCCAGTGTGGATTTCCCACAGGGTCACAGCCTTCTTTCAGGCATTCACCTGCTATGTAGTGGGATGCTCCCTCTGCTGCAGGTGGATGTCTGGATCCCATGGACCCCATGGGCTGCCGGGGCACAGCTACCTCACCGTGGGCTGCAAGGGAATATTTGCTCCTGTACTTGAGCACCTCCTACCTCTTTATAGGACTTCATGATATGTTTTAGTGGGCCTGGGATTAGGATGTCAAAAGTTGGACCTGATTATCTTGGAGGTATTTTCAACCTTAATGATTCTATAATTCTATGACTCACTGACCTTGGTATCCACAGGGCTGTTGCTCTCTCACTCTTCTCTGGCTGCAATTGTTTCTACACAATAAATTCTTCCTCTTCTTAAATCTGTTATCCCAGAGGTACTGCCACTGTCACTGATGGGCTTGGCTTGGAGACAGCTGGCGTTGGCTCCATCAGACTCAGGCACAGCTTCTAGCTGCTTCTCACGGAATCATGGAAGCACAGAATCAGCTAGGTTGGAAAAGACCTTGAAGATCATCAAGTCCAACCTATGACCTAACACCACCGTCTCAACTAAACCATGGCACTGATGCCACATCCAGTCTTTTTTTAAACACCTCCAGGGACAGTGACTCCACCACCTCCCTGGGCACCCCATTTCAATGCCCAACCACTCTTTCTGTACAGAATTTTTTTCTGATGTCTAGCCTAAACTTTCCCTGGTGCAGCGTAAGACTGTCCTCTCATCCTGTTGCTGGTTGCCTCGGAGACCAATGGGATGATAGGAAGACATCAGGTATGGAAGTGAAATGTGATATACTGTACTTTGGAATGAAATGCGATAAATCTTTAATTGGTTGGGGGTTTTGGTACAAATCAGAAACATTAATGATGTTCTTTCAAGTTCTGTTCAAATTCTTTAGACTTGAGAAACACTTATTATTGTAAATGTGTGATGTGCTGTCCTCTTTGCTCTTAGACTAGAGAAATAAGATAATTCACCGTAATACTGTAGATTGTGTGTCAACATTAGTCGGTCTCTGAACCAGATCTCTGAATTTTCAGGTCTCTCCTGATCCAGTGTTCTTTCCTCTCTACTCCTTTCTTTTTTTCCCTCACCTTAGTATAACATTAACTTTTAAGGCACTAGTTTTCTTTTTACTGTTTGAGTAGATGAAAAAAGCAGCTAAAAGAAATGAATAATTGACTACTGTAACAATAAATTAACTGTCAAACTTGGTTCCTTTGTGTCATTTGCCTACCCTAGAAGCAAAATACATGTGCAATTAAGAGAAAGGAGGCTGTGACAGAGACAGTTAGTTATAGAGGTCTCCAACTTAGTTTCACATCAGTGAATAGCATTATTTTGTGGTTATGGACAATATTGGTGGATAATGATTTTTCAGGTCATATATTAATTTACTGAACACTTAAGGGAAAGTCAGAAGCAAAAGTCAGTTCTGAAGGGTTGGGTTTTTGTTGTTGGTGGGGTTTTAATGGTTGTGGGTTTTTTTGTGCTGATGCTCTGTTTTTATCGATAGATTGAATTTCTGGGAGAAAGGAGGCTTCAATATAAGTAGTAGATTCTTTCAAATTGAAAAATATGAGATGTGGTAAGAGTTTCTGGGGACCCGACTGTGAATAATCAGTAGCAGGAGCTCTGCCTGTCTGTAAGACCCAGATTTGCTTCTCTGTAAGAGTCTATTGGTCCTTAGGGCCTAAAAGAAGCGAATGTTGACAGCAGTGCTTAAATCAGTGTGGTGTTTTTTACTGCAGGCATTTTTTTTTTACTTTGTGGAGGCGTAATGGTCATGCTGTTGTGTAGGTTTTTCTGTTCTTGTCATACATTAGATTTTCCAGGTGAATAGGACTTCAGGCATTCAATTGACACAACATTTGTCCAAGAAATTATATAGGCAAGTTGGAATATTCTTCGAACAATTGCGAAATAAACTGACTTTCTCAATAAAAGCTTGCTACCAGTAAACATTTCCGTGCTATTGTTGCACAAACAGTAATGGATCACGCTGTCCAAGTTTATGTTATGTTGGTGGCAGATGGCACGTAATAAACAACCCACTGTTTTGATTTCTGCATGCTTTGATTGTTTGTCCAAATGAGCAATAAGTGTAGCTAATGTTTAGGCTCCAAAATATCTTTGACTGTGCGTGGAGAATGCTTCTCTTGCTCTGCTGAAGCAGATATTCTGTATTCTTGTTTTCCTGTAAGAGTTCACAAAGCAATGATACCTTTGGAATAGCTGCACTATTTGATTCTCTGACCACTTGACAGTATGTTAGGTATGTGCTAATAAAGTATTCAGTGTCTCCTGTCAAGGATAGATTAAGGATTAAGTCAAGGAGAAGAAGGAAGGATTAAGTCAAGGAGACTTATTTTGCCTAGTCTGGTATTTCACTCTTTTCTCCTTCTTCTTGCTTCTGATCAAGAAAAAAGTTAAAATTACCTTTTATTCTTGTTCTTTCTGAAATAATAACCAAATCTATATTTTAAAATGCCTTTGGATTATCCTGACCCATTCTCTTTCTTCTGCTTTATTCCAAAATCAACGAACAGGGAAATTTAATTGTACTATTATTTGACTTCCAGATAAAAAATTACCTTGTAAAAGCCAATTCCAGTTGGTGCTGATGTGTTTGCTTTTTGAAATATCGAACATATGAATGTTTGATTGCTCAGGATCAGATTGGATGTAATTTCCTTGGCTTCTTTGATCTTTAAAGACAGCAGGAGTCTACCTTTTTGAATGGCACTTGAATGTAGGTTAAAAAAGGAAAAAGAAAAGTAGCATATGTGAATATCAGGGCAAATTATATCATTATATCCTGAATGACATGCCTTAGTATTACAATGCTAAGCACAGCTCTCTCTGTTCTCAATAAATAGAATTATTTAATTCAAATACATGTATGAAAATTGCCATTTGCACGATTTAAATCATGACCATTTAACTATTATAATTGGAATTGATTGTCCAAGTCTTTGTAACTTGGTTCCATGGTAACAGTTTGGATATTAGTGTGCTACAATAAAATTGCTATGACTACACTGACTGAAGCCTTGATCTTAAAATGAACTTCACACGAAAACAGGGGCTTACACTTGTCTAACCACTGAGATTTTCACATCCTGTTGAAATCAGCATGCAAAACACTTAAATTTTAATCTCTCTGCTCTAGGGTCGGATTAAGACTTTTTTGGAATAGTTTTGTAAAAGGTTAAGAAGTTTAGTAATGGCTAGGTTGAGCACTGAGCTGGTGTTTGTGTTTGTAATAAGGAATGGCTGTGAGCTAAACAGGGCAAACCTTTTTTCCTAATATGAATAAGCAAGATTTCTGAAATCCTTAGACTCCCACAGACTTTAGGTGGCCATGGATCGGGCCTCCACCATAGCAAAACATGCACTTCAAGTGCTTTCCTGAGCTGCCATCACAGGATGTATAGTCCTTCTCAGAGATCTCACTTTCTGAGGTTCAGCCCAGTTTCACCTGACTAGGAAGGTGAGAGATCAGTTAAAGATAAATGAATAGACAAAAATGAGATAATTATAATCTAACAGGAGTCTTTCAAAGTGACACTTGAGAGGGTTCCTAAAGGAGACAGTTAACTGTCTGAAATGTTGACTTATCACTTCTTCTCAACCATCATAGGAGACCTCATATTTGCTGATGTCAGCATCTGATATAGGAAGTTGTATAGGGGAACCACTGAAGATGGAACATGATAAAAATTTAAGCAATGCTTTAATATACCTGTATATGATTAGCAATCACAGGTTAATTAGGTCAAGTTAACTTTGCCTAGATTACTGTCAGGAAAATGACCACAGAGTGTGAGGTACGAGAGAAAAGCTGAAGCTTTATATAGGCAAGACTTGGATGAAACAGCTTCAGTGTGAAGTTAACAATAAGATTAATTTTTGGGGTCTTATTTGGTTTAAAACATGACAGGCTTGAATCTGACGATCTTATATAGATATTGGACATCTTTTAAGGCAGGAGGGGGGGACCCAGCTTTTAAGAGAGTGGTACTTCAAAAAGGCTGATTGAGCAGCCTGAGAATGAAGGGATTTGATTCCTTTGAAAGGAAAGCTCCTGCTTGTAAGAGCTTTGGTTGGAGGAGAAGGACTGGTAGAAAGGCTCTGGTGAATGTGTGTGTGTATATTCCATACTTATGATTGTGAGGTTGTGATGCACAGTATAAGTGAGCTAATCAAAATCCTGAAAACTTTATAGCTGTATCAAAAGTGTTTCATCAGTACTGTTGAACCAGTTAATCCTTCTTCTCAGAGTGAATACAATTACTACAAACTGAGCTACCTTCTCTGCCTACCAGTATTCTCTGCCTTGTAGGTAAACTAGTCAGGTAAATGAGTATACTCTTGCATGGTATTCACTGGCATGAATGATTGCATGTCCATGATAATGAGAAAAAGATCTTCTCATGAGAATAATGGTTGAGAACGTAAACTATTGAGCTGAAGAAATATTCTCCCATCTCGTCATGCAAAGACCTTGTTTTCTATTGAGAGACATTCCTAAGAGGTTATACATATGTTTCAGAGAATTTATTTGCTTCCTGTTTCCTGTCCATTTAGTTCTAATGCAACCATCTTCCAAGTTTTATTTGACTGAAATATTACACTGAAATAATATCCTTTTAATTTAAGCTCTGCAATTTATGAGCTTGTTAACCAGAATTACTTTTCTGAAAATTTCTGATTTGACTCAAGTCAGAGTCACCACTTGAAGTAATGGTATTATATATGAAATGACATTTTTAGATGTCCCCAATGCGTTGGAAGCTTTATTGTTAAGTGACTTGTTAGCAGAATGTCTTGCTTGCTGGTGTAGAGTTGCTTGTAATACTTTTAGATTTCCCAGTGATTTATAGCTTATACTATTAATAACACGTAGAAGAAACGAATGCAAAAAAATTGAAGTTATTTCAGAAGTAGTTGGTGAAGTGATGACAAGATGATAACAATTGTCACTGTTTCCCAATTGAGGAAAATTTCTTTAAAACCCTGTTTTTTCACCATTATTGTCTTGGAGGCATCAATATTAATCTTTCTGTGCATCAACACAACAAAGTGTTTGCCAGGATTAACAGCAGGTCAAGACATTGACTGTAAGTAAAAGGGAATATTTAAATCCTTGCAAGTGAAAACCCCCAACACTTTACAACACTGAGTGAGATTGTACATGGTGTTAGTATCTCATTGACATATTCTTTTGAAGTCAAACTTAAGTGATTTCCTCTGTTCAAGTATTAGGGTGCTGTTTATTCAAAAAGGCTGAAATCTTTCTTGATTACAGGCTTATGTTGTACATGTGCATCAAATCAGAGGTCGAACTATGGTTTTCCCTTTGCTAGGATGGCATCATGCAAATCTTTATGCTTAGGTCACAGGAAAGGGAGGAGGTAGTCTTCTGCACTTGAAAACTTCTCATGGGGTTTGGTACCCATCGCCATTCTTTGCTAACTGAACAGAGCTCACACAGCCTTTATTAACTAAAGTCCTTTTCCCAATTCAAGGGGTGAGAACACAGATTAAGAAAAGGAAGTTTTTCTGAAAGACAATCAGCTAGATGCCCCATAAACAGTGTTCCTTCAACTTTCATGTTGAGAGCTGAGATGAATATCTACCCATCTGGTTAACTTCAACCTTCGAAGATTATATTTGGGCCTCATTATTTTCTCTATCTCCTCTAAAATCAAATTAAGTTTATGCAGCCAGATATACTTTGTTAACTGAAGTATTTTTTATTTTTTTTTGGTCTGGTTGATCAAAAGTAATAGGAAGAATTCAATGAAAAGCTGACCTAGACCTTTCAAAGTCAAGAACTTCTTATCCTTCTATCACAAGTTATAAGCATTTTGCAGAGAGGAGGGAGGATTCCTTTTGAAGCAAGAGGAAGCAGTTTGTCAAGATGATTTCCAGAAGTCCTCTTCATTTAGCGCAGCATTTTGACAACAGCAAGGTCAGATACAGTAACAGTGCCTTGCCAAGTGGCTCTGCATCTACTATGGTTGACAATAAATGACAAATTATGGAAATAAGTAATGCAAAACCTGATGTCTATAGTGTGTAAACATATTTCTTCTCAAGATAGGCTAGGATATGAATATAGAATGCAAAACTATCTCAAGATGAATAGAAACATGAAAATATTTACTTAAGAAACAACAGGTAAGTTTAGAAAGGAATGGAAAAATCAATCTTTGCTTGATATCTTACTGTATAGTAAATTTATAAATATCCCATTCACATTTGTGAGTGTAAACACTTTCAGTGCTGGATCTTTTTACAGTGATTTTCTATTTAAATTTCTGTTTTTTATTTTGTCAGTATTTCAAACACCGGAAAGTCTGATTCAAATCTTGTCAATAATTTTTTTCAAATAACAAGTTTGACAACTCCATTTTCCTGTTACTGATTGGCTTTAAGAACTTTCAAATCACCAAAGTGTATTTGATATTCCTGTATTTGTTTTGACCCGTATTTTATTTGTCAAAATACAAGGAGATTCACAGTCTTAGTTACATTTCAACACAGTAATTGCTGAAACGTTTAGGAAGAAATTCCATAAGCAGTTGTTATTATGCATGTGTATTTTTAATATCTGATTCTCAGCATAACCTTAGATTACAATGCAAGTTAAATTTCCCTTGCTGATTTATAAGTATAATGTAAACTCTAGGCTCAGCTAATGATATTGCAATATAAAACCCTTCTGTTGCAAAGTAAAGACCTTGCTTAGCACTGCAAAGCTCTGGGTTCATTTCAGTGTGATCATTCAGGTGCTATGGGGGGATTATGCTTTTATTGTATTTTGTTTCATGAATACATGAATGAATAATAAGTTCAACAAACAAGAGTTCCCTACTGGCTATCTCAAAGAAATCATTTTGCAGCATGTTATGAATTTCAATCAATCATCCTCAACAGTCCTTGCCCTGCTGAGGTCTGTGCATTAACAAAGTCAGCATTTTGGAACCATTGTAAATAACTTCAGATTTGATCAGAATGTCCAAGATCAGGAAGCTGAAAAGCAGTGCTAGAGAGGAGGCATCCTTTGTATGTTACATATTTTTTTATGTCTATCTTTCCACACTTTACAAGCATTGATTGTGTTGTAGTTGCATGTCCAGGACAGGTGCTTGTTTTGTGTGTCTTCTCTTTCAATGAGCAATTTCCCTTAAGAAATAACTAAGAAAGTAATGATAAACCACAAATAGATATAAATGCATACACACCCATGAAAGCTTGTGATTCAGGAAAAGCAGAATGGAAATGCACAAGAATGTGGACTGTGTTTTAAACATTACTCTTTTATTCCATCTCTGTAGAATTTTATCTGTTTATAAGGTAAGGGTAAAATACAAATTCATTTAAATAGTGAAAGGAAGAATAAACACATTGATAAGAAGGTCAAAATTTTGCAATATTTGCATATAGGATGTCACCAGTATCAAATTATCAAAGCTGATTTGTTTACATCTTTTACAATACCTAGTAAAAATAAATAACACAGTACATGATAGCACACTGTGTGCCTTATTCCTGGGGCTAGGTGTCCTGTGGATGCATCAATTAAGAATTAAAGAACCCCTGAAGTGTTTGTAAGATTTCTAAAGGGAGAGATTGGGGAAAAACAAAGATCATTCTGATGGAATCCACAGTTTAGTATGATGTGTTTAATTCTGTGCCTTGTCCCACCTTCATCCCATCTCTTTTTCTGAGAGGGACAAAGTTTTTCTCTGTATTCAATCTCTATACTTCCTCCTGCCTTTCTTTTCTCAGGTTATTACTGAAGTATTTTTCTTGGTGTTGTTATTGTATAAGAATAAAACCTACTTGTGTGCCATAATTTTGCTTAAAATATATATTTGCATACTTCTATAGCTATTCTCAAAAAAACCCCATGGTAAGTACCAGGCTGTAACTCTGTAGGTTGAAAATGATGGCCCTTTACACTTGCCAGAGATAAATAGTTATGCCAACAAGTAGTTATTTGACAGCCTGCTGCTGTTTACAGGATGTTTGTTCTTAGCTGGTAAGTATTGCTCTTGTACCTTCTCTTTCATCACTAAGAAGTGAATGCAGAGCACGTATCTGTTCTTTCTACATTTTTATAGAATCATGGAATCATTTAGTTTGGAAAAGACCTCCAAGATCATTGAGCCCCATGGTTAACCCAGCACTGCCAAGTCCAACACTAAACCATGTTCCTAAGTGCCGTATTTACATGCCTGTTAAACGCCTCCAGGGATGATGACTCCCTGGGCATCTGGTTATATGGCTTGAGAGCCCTTTCAGCAAAGAAATTTTTCCTAATATCCAATTTAAACTTACCCATGAGAAACTGAGGCTCTTTCCTCCTTCCTGTCACCTGTTATTTGGGAAATGTGGCTGACCCCCACCTTGCTACAACCTCCTTCCAGGCAGTTGTAGAGAGCAGAAGCTCCACCAGCTCTGTTGCCCTCTAGATTCACTTGTGTATCTGAATGTCTTTCTTGTCATGAGGGGCCCAGAACCGAACACAGAACTTGAGGTGTGGCCTCACCAGTGACCAGTATAGAAGGACCATCACTGCCATTGTCCTGCTGGCCACACTACTGCTGATACAGGCCAGGATGCCACTGGCCTTCCTAGACAACTGGGCACAGCTGGCTCACGTTCAGCCACTACTGACCAGCACGCCCAGATCATTTTCCACCAGGCAGCTTTCAAGACACTCTGAGCACTGCCTGGGGTTGTTGTGACCCAAGTGCAGGATCTAGTAATTTGCCTTATTGAACCTCAACTACTTGCCCTCTGCCCATTGATCCAGCCTGTCCAGATCCCTCTGAAGAGTCTTCCTGCTTTCCATCAGATCAACATTCCCACCCAACCGTCACCTGCAAACTGACAGAGGGGGTATGCCATCCCCTCATCCAGGTCATGGATAAAGATAGTGAACAAGACTGGCCCCAATACTGAGCAACACAACTATTGACCAGCTGCCAACAAGATGTGGCACCACCCACCTCCATTCTCTGGGCACAGCCACACAGACAAGTTTCACCCAGCGGATGGTGCACCTGTCCAAGCCATGAGCAGCCAGTTTCTGCAGGGGAGTGTTGTGGGAAATGAAGTCAAAGGAATCACCAAGCCCAAGTATACACATCCACAACCTTTCTGTCATCTGTTAGATGAGTCACCTTGGCATAGAGGGACATGAAGTTGGTCAGTTATGACCCACCTTTCATAAACTCATGCTGGCTTATCTTGATCCTCTGGCTGTGCTGTATGTGCTGCATAACAGCACTCAACGTGTCTGCTCCAGGATCTTTCCCAGCACTGAAGTCAGGATGACAGGCCAGATCTTCTGTTCTGACCTTTCTTGTAGATGGAGGTTGTGTTTGCTAACCTCCAGTTCACTGGACCCTCCCCTCTCAAAGTCTCTTGGCAAGCACTTCCTCCAGCTACCTCAGTACCCCTTAAGTGGGAGAGGTCAATTAAACTGGATGGTGAAAATGTTGACTGTATTTATAGGCTGTATGACACTTGAGTATGAATGCCAAGGACAGAACTTCACTTGAAGACTGTCTTGCCTTTATAAACACTAATCTAAGCTCTACTGCCTATACTTTTGTTTATATCTAAG
Organism: Eulacestoma nigropectus; assembly: GCA_013397775.1. Lineage (NCBI taxonomy): Eukaryota > Metazoa > Chordata > Aves > Passeriformes > Eulacestoma > Eulacestoma nigropectus. The sequence goes on from VZTE01005582.1 coordinate 26,332, forward strand.
TAATAAACTGTGAGGATGGCTTTAGGATCTAGTTCTAAAGTTTTGGTTGTTGGGTGTAAATGCTGCTGGATTTTTGAGTTCCTTTGTCTTATCTTAGGCACTTCGGAAAATGTGGAGTATTTAATGAAGATGATCTGGCAGCTAAAGCATATAAATCCAATGCTTTGGATGTACATGTTTGGACCTCCACTGAAGTATTTGCAAAGTGGTCCCTACAGGTGATACAGCCGTATTGTCTGAATAATGAATAGTGAGTTTGTCCTTCTGATATTACTTCTTTTTTTTCTTGCTTATGTTGTAGAGTTGAGGCTTTGGTAGCTGCTTGGCTGAGAACATTATAGAACAGTGAAACAAATATCGTTTACTGATATGTTCACTAATTTTGTCTTGTCAAAATTGTCAAATCCTCTTCAAATTGATTGTCACCACCTCTTTGATTTGGCACTCTGTTCTGCATACAGCCACTGTCATGTAAATGGTGTCAGATGATGCTTTTTTTTTTCCTCTGCCATTTAATTCCAAAAGGACTACTTTGGCTTAATTAGTGATCTAGTCAATTTTATAAGTTGGCCTCATTTCATGTTCTTATTAAGTTTGTCACCTGTGTCATTTCCCATTAACTGTAGGAAATAAACTTACATTCTTTAATAATTTTGGGATCTGTTTGCAATCTTGTTATCGTTTTTTGCAATATATTGACCAAAATGGGTAAATTATATCCATTGCAGTCTTGTTAATGCCAAAACATATTAATCATACTTGGATTTTCTTCAAAGGATGTTCTTCCCTTTGGTAATTTCTTAGTCTTGTTTACTGATAAACTTTCCTCTGTTCAAGAATAATGCAGAAAGACCATTTCTTCTCACTAGATGACAAAGATGCTATATGCTAATAGGTTATAAACTTGGGTGTTACAAAAAACTGCATGCATGCCCACTGAGTGCACTGAGATTAACCTCATTAGAAACATCTTTGTATCATTTTAACATTGCTTGTAGGACTACATAGTACTGGAGAAAGAGCTACTACAGTTATGGGGTACATTTGCTGATTGAATTTACTTTTCTTCTCTTATGCAGACCATTTACAAGGAATCCCATCTTAACACTTGTCACTCCTTTTTAAAGCACTAGCTAGTCACATAAGTCCTTGAAGAGTTGGGCCCTTCTCTCTATATAAAAACATCATTTGCCCCAGAATATTTCAGAGAGTTCTCTCACATACTTTGAGACTTGAACATCTTCTTGGCACATGGACTAGTACTGCCTATGTTGTTTTTCTGTCAAATAGAATAGAACCCTAGAATGGTTGGGGTTGAAAGGAACATAAAGATCATGTTGTAACAAACTCCCTGCCATGGACAGAGACACCTTCCACTAGACCAGGTTGCTCGAAGCCCCATCCAGGCGGGCCTTGAACCAGTGATGAGGCAGCCACAATTTCTCTGGGAACATGTTTCCCATCAACCTCATGGTCAAGAATTTATTAGTGATATCTAATCTAAATCCATTCTGGGAGTAGGTTTAAAAATAGTTTATACCAAAAATGGTTTAAAATCATTCTTTCTTCTCTTGTCACTATGTGCCCTTGCAAAAGATCTCTCCCCATCTTTCCTGTAAGTTCCCTTCAGATACCAGAAGGCCAAAATTTGGTCACACTGAAGCCTTCTCTTCTCTAGGCTGAAGACCTCTATTCACTCAGTCTTTCCTCATAGCAGAAGTGCTCCATCCCTCTGATCGTCTTCCTGGCTGTGCTCTGGACTCATTCCAACAGTTCCATGTCCTTCCTGTTTTGGGACCACAGAACTGGATGCAGTGTTCCAGGTGGGGTCTCACCAGAGCAGAGCAGAGGGGCAGAATCCCCTCCCTCCCCTGCTGCCCACGCTGCTTTGGATGCAGCCCAGGACACGTTTGGCTCTCTGGGCTGGGAGTGCTCATGGCTGGGTCATGTCCAGCCTCTCATCCACCAAGTCCTTCTCAACAGGACAGCACTTTGGACTTGGCCTTGTTAAACCACATGAGGTTCCCATGGACCCACTTCTTTTCCGGGTCCCTCTGGATGACATTCTTTCCTTCAGGAGTGTCAATTGCACCACTTAGCTGGTTGTCATCTGCAGATTTGCTGAGGGTTTATTTGATCCCTTCATCTGTGTCATTAATGAAGATGTTAAATAACACTGATCCCAGTATAGACCCCTGAGGGACACCACTTGTCACTGACATCCACTGGGACTCTTAGCCATTGACCACTACCCTCTGGATGTGACCATCTATCCAAGTCTCCCAGAGTATCCCATTGACTGTCTCCTTGAAGAGATGGAAATCTGCTTTCCTAAAGTTCAGGGACATATCTTGATTTATAAGCTTGAGGGCTGCAAATTCCACCTGCAATCACTGCAGCCCAGGCTGCCTCCAATCTTGATGTTCTCAACTAGCTCACTTACACTGCTGACCAACAAGTCTAGAAGCGCATCCCTTCTGCTAGGGCTGTGTACTCCATGGCTTAAGATATCCTCCATGCCTTCCAGGAGTCTCCTGGATTGCCTAGACCTTGCCGTGGTGATGTTTCAGTACCTTACATAAAAGTAACTGCATTGTGCTGTGCCAAGGAAGCTGCTGTATTAAAGAGCTCACAGCCTTGTGGGTATGCCATTGAATGGAGTAAGAGAATTAGTGTTATATTGAGGAGGAAGAAGCTGAGAAAAAAGGAGATTAAATGACTCTCAGAAAGAAATCTGTAATAAAATTGTTTAAACTGGAGAAAAATCTTCCTGAACAGGGCAGTCTCACAGCCTAAATATGCTTCAAAGTGTTTTCCCTTAGAAAAAGTAATCAGATACTTGTTGGCTATAGGCTCGCCTTCTAACCACTTGATATAACAGTTGCTTCTGGATAATGCCCTGGTGGATTCATGCAGATGACTCCTTTTTTGCAAGGTGCATAGGATATAGTGTATTAATTTAGCAGCATGGGGTGTTAGATAGAAATGCCTTTGTGCACTGATCATTTTTGAACTCATCTTCAGGTTCAATGAATTGCATATTTGTTTATTTTGGTGGCTTGAGAAACCCTTCTATTCTTTTTCATATCTGAAATGGTTCATGCTAAAGCTTTCATAATACCCTTCAGTTTCTGTGTTAAATTGATGTTTAAATTGGAATGAAAGTAGGAATCTTGGCAGTTTAGATAATTTACTTCATCTGGTGGCCAGCTATGTTAACAATCACATCATATGCCAGCATTTACACTAGATGAAAGAAGTCCCTGGGGCACTAGAACTGCATTTTAGAAGCAGACTGAAAATATAGTTATGGTCTTTGTTTCATCATTTTATTCTGTAAAATGGAAAATTATTTTAACTGGAATTTTTAAGTGTTAAAAGCATAATATAAATGTTATATTGAGGGCTATTTTTGGCTTATTTGCCTTGGAAGCTGAATGACAGTTGATCAGTATTCTGGACAGGGAGTGTTCAGCACAATGTCAGCAAATTATGTCTTTTTATTCCAATGTATCGAGCACTTGGAGGAAATGGTATATTGTTAGCATATGAATAACATCAAAGCCCCACATTGCAAGATGTATTTCAGTCTTCAGGAATAAAATGCATGGCCTTCCCTTTATGTATTTAAGTGCCTCCCCTTGTAATATAGTGCATGCTTGAACATGAAAGCTATTTCTTCTCTAACATGGACAAACTGAATTTCAGGATTCAATTGCTGGTGCATGAGTGCACATTCCATCACTTGGTAAAAACATTTGTAATATTAAATTGGCTTCCTGCTTGAAGAGTAAAATGTGTTTGATTAAAAATAAAGTTCTTGTGGGAAAAGGTCTATGGGGTTTTTTTGGTTGTTTTTTCTTTTTTTTAAAGAGCATTCCTCACAGAATACATTTACATCATCTGTATTTCCCTGATAACAGTAGTGACTATAACTAGCCTGCATGAAACGTATGAATTTAAACAGTACATTATATCTGAGGTTATTCTGATTTTGCCTTTGTTATTGTCTCCTGTGATAACATTTCTGAAATTAAACCAAATTAAGAAAATAACCAAAAGTAAATCCCAGAGATTTAGTGTACTGCTGTCCTTAAGGAATATGCTTTTCCTTCTTTTATTGCCCTCTAATAAAGACAAGCAAGCACTCCTTGTACCTTACCGTGTACAAGAAAAATTCTCCTAGCTTGAAAATCTCAGCTATAATGAGACTGTGGGACGAGTGCTTGTTTGACAGTCTGTCACAGACAGAGAATTTCCAAATACTTAAACTATTTAGTCCATCATTTAAAGGCTATAGGTAAGAAAGTTTGTTTACAGTAACCATCAGCTACTTATTTACAGATATGTTTGGCTTGTGGAAATTTCACTAATTTTCCATAGTAACTTTGTTTACTGGCTGTGTAGAAAAGCCCTTGTAATTGAGGGTCGGTATAAATTAAATTAAAAACTTTTAACACTAGTATGAAACTGGTAGAAATTGGAGGCTCCTCACTGATTAGGAAATTGTCAGTACTCTGAATCTATTGCAATTCCAAGGATGTGTCTTCCTCAGATAAATTTGTATATCAAATTGATTTTGGTTTCTCTGCTTTTTAACATCGGTTACTACAAATTTCCTCTTATTTTAATAATACTTTTTTAAAATAGCAACATGATGTATTTCATAACTCCTTTTGCATTCAATTTTATTGTTACAAAATTCAAAAAACGTTGTACCTGAAAAAACGGTGTTATTACTATGCAACATTTCCAGCACTAGAGGCTCTGGCTAGGTTCTGTTTGCTGCCCTTGCTCAGCAACACTTTAAGCCACCAGAAACACTTGAGTACATGTTTCACTTTGGGTCCATGAATAATAGCGCTGCTAAAGTCAAGGAAACTGCAAACGCTTAAGTGCTTTGATGGACAAGGGACAAACAGTGTCCTTCGCTGAAAATGACAATACAGATGGAAGAAGAGGGGGATTGATTTGTAACATGGTTAATAAAAACGGTGTTGCTTACTCTATCACCTTATTACCACTATGAAATACCACTCAGAAACTTAGGAAATATTTATTAAATTAATATTTTGAAAGAAAATGTAGGTTTTTTTCCCAAACCAGTTACTGCATGATGAATATTTTAAGTTCACAGCTAGACACTCGTAAAACTAAGCAACTGATGCCGTGTCACACAATGTACAGTTCTTGTTTCATGCAAGGCAAAGAGAATGAAAGAAAGAAAATTAAATCCGGAAAATCCATCAATGTACTGTCCACACATGCTTTGCTTTGAGATAAAATTTTAACAGTCACTTTTGTTTTCCCAAGTATTTCTCTATCACTTAACTGATGAAGTTACAATAAACCATTTTTCATTTTTTAAAAGGACACTTGGGAAAAATAGTTCCTTGAAATGAATATATAATTTTAGAGGGTGAATCAGCCAATAGTGTGATGACTGCATATTTGGGATTATTTCTGGTCTTGCTGCAGTTAAACATGTGCTGAAGATTTAAAGACATCCCAGGTGGTCTAAAACTCTTACCACCCAGTCTGACTTTGGTTTTAGTATACTATAAATAAGTGTCAGAAACCACACATTGTTATTAAGCAGTGCTGCACTAACTCTAAGAACTGGCAATAACTGAGTAAGTCAGTGGAAATTGTGTGTTAAAATGAATGAAAATAAGACTAATAGACTTATGCTTTTAACAGAATAACTCCCCATCACAGAAGCCTAGCTCTACCGCCATACATAATTTGTTTATGAAAGGTGTGATTAAAGATTATACTAACTTACTGTCAAGTGTATATGAAAGCAACAAATGAAATCCTACAAGATAAAGTCCTCTTTAGAATTAGAAATGTGTATTATTATTTGCACTGATTTCCAGATCATCAGATTTGTGGCAAAGGCCCCGGCAAGAAATGTACAGGTGTTTTCAACAGGATCTTGAAAAGTGTTAGAGACAGTTTTGGCTTTAAAAGGGTTATAAGCTGTTAAATAGTTACTTTTCCTAACAAATTCCAGTCCCGGAAACACCTGTCCTAAAGAGGTTTGTGCTGATCTCCTGTGAAAATTGGCAGAACACTCCAACATTTGCTGAATAAAACTGGGATGAAAATCTTTCCAATGAATTCTTGAGACAATTTCTTTGAGGTACGACGCAACAATTCTACTCTCATGGCATTTGCTAAATGGAAATAGAAAAAAATATTGCAACTGAGTTACTAATAAAGTGAATGAAGTGGGATGAAAGGAGAACTAAGGACTTTACTTCTCTGCAGAGGAAATACAAATAACCGTGCAGATTCTTTTGCATGTTTAGTGTATGTCAAAGATAACTGAGGGAAGAGTTAAGGATTAGAAAAGGTACATAGGGTTGCCAAGAGTATCAACACTTTGCTGATGGAAATGCTTATTTGTGCTAAAACCTCACAGAAAAAAAGGACATGAAAATGCTTTTCATTGAGTTTGGAGACCAGTTTCTGTTTACCATTTGTCTAAACCCCAAAATGCCAAGTTGAAGGGAGGGGGAAATAGGAGCAGATAACAAAGATAAAGATGAGTCCATACTACCTAAGTTTTCGTAACCACATTCTAGGCTCCTCCTCCCTCAATGTTCGCTTGTTCACTCAGAGGGAAAACATTTTTTCTTGAATTCTGCTGAGAACATGAAAAACCTGAAGGAGACTGCAACCATGTTAAGCTTGTTGATGTGGAGTACCTAACAATCACCTCAAGCATTCTGTATTTGTTGCAGTCATTCATAAGATCTTTGAACTATTTTTCCTCTTGGTTCCTGTTATTTGAACCAGCAGGACACTGAAAAGGACAAGACTATAACTTACTGATATGTTCAGAGGGCTACAGTCTTGTGAATTCTGTTTCCTGCTGACATGAAGAATAGGAAGAGAAGAGCAGAGTAGCAGTACAGTATATCATGATGGTATCAAACCTCTGTGCTCTGGTCAGTTTGTTTGATCACCTTTTAAAGGATCTGTAATTTTAACATTATTGTGACCTCATCTGTAGGTCAGTGGAAGAGAACTTCTGTCCTTGCTCCTGCCCTTCTTATCCTTCACTATTATCTAAAGGCAATGCATTTTTTGGGGAGTGAAGCTAATGAAAGCAAAGCCTTAACAGGGAAAAAAGTAGTGAGAAGTTGGGAAGAAAATAAATTAGAAAAACTCCACAGTGAAATATGAAACTACTCAAAGGTTTCTTCCTTGCCATTGTGTTACAGTCAAAAATTGTATTATGTGTTATGAAGGATCTGAGTAGGCTTGCAGCCTTTCCAACTACATGGGCCTAGGCAAAATGAAAAACACAGGCTTTTTTTACAGTGTTTAAATAATTTATTCTCAAATTATTCTTTACAGTAAAGTGCATCAAAACTGGTAGTCATTAATAGAGCTTCCTTTAGATCCCAGGTATAGTCTTTTCATTCCTTTAATTTGACTGTGTGCACATGAATAACCCAAACAAAGGGTCGTGAAGAAAAGCAACACTGAATCACTATCTCGCTTCTTAAATCTTGTCACTTTACTATTGTCTCACATGTATTGTAGTCTTGGGTCTCAGCTTCACACAGAAAGCATAAACATTTCTCTGTATAATCTTCAGGTGCAGTAGGTGGTTCAGAGCCAGGGAATTTAATTCCTGAATTGTGAATGTTTTTTATGATCACCAAGTCAATATGGCAGGCAAGATCAAGCGTATGGAAAAAAGATTCAATACTGTAACATTACAATTATTCTGAAGATTGTTTTTTGGCTTTACTGTATGTACTTATGAATAAAAATAGTACTCAGGGAACCTTAGACTCATTGTACCTCTGCTGGTGCTGAACTTTGCTTATACCAAAGCGTAACTCGATGGTGGCCTTATCAAGCAATATTTAGAGTTTTGTGATAGTCATGTCTGTTCTTTGTATAACAGTTCATTAAAGCATTCAGCTGGGTAAGTTCTGGGTAAGTCCTCCTTCTTCCTGTGGTTTCTACTTGTGTGCTTGCACAAGTATTTCTCAGTGAGAAATATTAGATGTGTGACAGAAATCTGAATTTTAACTTGCATACTCTATCTGCAAAGCATGATTTGATTAAATGAAATTTAAATTCTGCATCTGTAACTACTGTCTACATTTTATTTCTGCTACTGCTGTGTAAACTACAGGTTTTCTAGTAGAATCAATCAGTAATGAGACAAACGGGAGTAAAATATATGTTGTGATCTTTTCATGTAAGTCATTCCTGTGTACTAGGAATCTGATCTTTGTTGGTGCATATAGTTTGCTGTTCTCATGTGACCTTTTATAAGTTTCTTAGAATTATGGCAATATGCAAGTAAGCTAATTTTTAAAAAGCATTTGAAAAGGTGGTCATATTTGCTTTGCAGGTAGCTGAGCTGGTGTGATAATTTACCTTTTTATTCTCTTTGAACTTTTCAGTTGATATTTATTTATCACATGCAGCACTATGGAGCTGATGGTGTTCTGTCTTGTAGAACTAAAAATATAGGGTTGCTTTGATTCCTTAAGAGAAAATGGAAATAATTATCCACAGATATCAGGTATTTTAGTGCTAACTGCCATCTAAGGTGTAACGGCCTTTTTTTTTTTCTACCAGTTTTCTTTAATGGAGTTTGCTATTGGTAGCTAATAGCGGCTTTTTTTGTTTGTTTGAGAGTTTTCTGGTTTTTTTTGGTTGTTGCTTTGTTTTGTTTTTTGTAGTTTTTCTGAACTAAATTACCGTCTTACTAAATCATTAAGGCCGCATTCCGTAGCCATGAGTTTATTATCTGTGTGTGTGTGTTAACAAACAAACAATGCTAATCAGTTATAGAAGTTGGTTTGATGACCTGTTGGTTGCTTTTGTGACAGCTAAATGACTTTCAAAAGGATGATTTTGACCACTGGTCAATGTGGCAGGTATATTTTGATATGTTTTATTCTTTTAAATCTGCTTAAAAATTTTGAGGGAAGTGACTCAGTGACTATAAATTTTGGAAGTGGTAAGAAGCAGTGTTGCTGAAATAACAGTAGAAGACCTATGTATCGGGTGACTCACATCACTATGTATGATGAAGTAGCTGAGCACTGGATTTTACGACATGCAATATTCTGTGAAAAATACACCAGTAAAAGAGAACCCTACTCTGTGAGTTAAGGTATATATTTCACTACTAGTAACACATACAAAATGCCGGAGCTCAAATATTACAACGTGGAAGTTAATATGTATTGGTGATCTTCAGACAATGGTGGTACTGTGTCTACGAAAGTCTGGAGTTTCTGCTGTGAGCTTCCATAAAGCGTATTGGGCTTTCATGCAGCATGTCCATAAATCAGTGAGGTTTAAATAGCGCTGCCCTCTTGAACACCTGCTTATTTGCCTTGAGAAAATTCTGTAGCATTTTAAACGTCACTTTATGGCATTGTAACTAATGCCTGCTCTAGAAACACTTGGAAGAGCCATTAAAGTTAAGGGTCTATCAGCATTTCATTATAAAGCTTGATTTCAAGGGGTTTGTAACTCAGCCATTTAAAAATGCATTTCACTGAAACTTGTTATGTGACTTACTGTCTTTTTTTAGTGTTGGACAAATTATTTCAGATGGTCTTTTTACTTATGGCAGGAGGAGTGGGCAAAGATTGTAGATATAAGTAATTTTTCTTACAGAAGAGTATTTTTCTTACAGACAACAAGCTTTAAATATAGGTATTTTATTTCCATACAAAATGTGTTTCTGATTATGTACTTTGAAAGATCTTATTATGTCCTATGAACTAAAGAGCTTTCAGTTATCATACTCTATATGTGCATCCTTAATGTATATGAAATTTCTTTTCAAAGGGAGTTTTAGGAGACCTTATTTATTGCTTTTGGTTTTAACAAATGGTATTAGGTGCTTTGTGTAATGGAACACTACACTGAACTTCTAAATTAGGGCTTATAATGACTTTATTTATAAACACCATTGTTTTTAAAAAAATCTGTCAAGCAACATCTTTATTGGCTGCCAAGTACCTCAGTGTTATACTTTGTTCACTGCCCATCTGATTCTTGATAGGAGATTGAGGGGTGACATTTGAAACACATAGGCTGACTTTTTTGAGGACACCAGATCAGAAGTAACTTTGTGAAGAAGTTGATTAACAGACTTTTCTGAAATCAAACAAAAAGAAATGAAACTTTTCTTACTGCTCTTTTATAGAATTTGCATAAAGTGCTGTAATACATACCTTTATGGGAAGGCATGCAAAATGGAAGAGTGGAAGAAACAGGTTTGTTCTGAGGTGCTGGTAAACATTCTAAACTTTAGAGATAAAGCAGCACTTGAAATTCAAGAGTAAACTCATTGAGAGTGGTTGTTAGTACAAGATGTAAGCACAACATACCTTCAAGAGAAAACACTGTTATGTGAGTAGTCTATTAAACTGCATGCCATTTTCAGTGTCAAAATTATCTGGAAATCTGTTGAAGGGAGTAAAAAAAGTCATGGTCTTTACCCTGAAAGGTAAAGAAAATTTTTCTTTTTAATAAGATATTTAGTTGTACTCTTACTTATGACTTTATGTTCCTTAATATGATATCTTGACAAATGACCCGATTATGCATGAGTGGGAAGTCATATTTTGTTTAGTTTGGTGAACATTGATTTAGAAGTTGTTTAGTATTTACTTTCTCTTTTTATTTGCTCTTTCAGCTTAAAATCTGAGTAATTACAACTCCAAGCAAATGTTTGATCTTTATGTATGAAAGTGAGTTACTTAAAGGATACTATAAGGATCTTGCATTCCCTAATGGGGAACAAAGGAATGTGAAGGACAAGTGGTGACTTAAGTTTATCTGAATTTGTGTTTGAATTCAGTCAGCTGGCTGCAGAGCTGTAATTCAGTCAATAACTTTTTGCCTTGTTTTGGCTTCCATAGAACACATCCACAACTTACAAAACTCAGGTCAGAGAGAGGCTTTGTTATGTGTCATGGCTAGTATGACTATTTGTAGGAAGTTTCTGGTAAACGGGAATACAGGCAGTCTGCAAAACAGCTGGGACCCCATTCTGGATTGGGAGGATGTTTCATTTTCTCCTTTGTGCAGCATCAGAAGATAAAGTTCCAGCACAAAATGATATAGATGTGTGGGTGGATGCATGTGTACATGTTTATATGTATTTCTAGGTAGTACAGAGCTAAATTATGCATAGTGTAAATGCAAGTTTTTTGAGTACCTTAGCTCCTTTCTTGGTGAGCTATTTTTACAGATGCCTCTGACCATTCATCCAGATTTAACTTTGCAGTCAGCACCCAAGTGATCAGGTTGAAAACAGAAGTCGTTCCCTACAGGTTGGAGATTGCTTGTGTTTTTCTGTATTGGTCTTATATTTTTGGTCCAACTGAAATCAGCTCTGGTTTTCTCATTCATCTGTTGTGTCTAAATGCCATATTGTTGTATTATGCATTGATTATAGAGATTATCAAGGCTATAGAGCAATCTCCCCAGTTCTCTACTTGCCTCCCACATCCCAGAGTGCTATCAGTTTATAGACTGACAGGCATTCAGTGTTTCTGTTTCACATGGCCTGTGGTGTTTCTGCACTGCCCAGTCCAGCTGAGCTTGAACACGAAATATGTCTTTGCTTCTTGGTTAGGGAGATGCTCTAAATGACCTCCAGAAAGCTGTCTAGTCCCTTATCACTGTGAACTTATTGTTTGCCTGTGAAGGGTGTACATGAAGTGAGTCAGTCGGAACCAGTTCAAAGTAAAGGACACTGAAAACAGAATGGTATTTCCATATTGACCTGCACTGCTACAAGGCCTTTCACATACACAGAAACAGAGCTGTGCATCTCTGTTGCCAAGTGAGTGAAACACAAATTTTATTTATTTATTAAAAAAAAATCTCTTACTGTAAATCATATTTCAATCCAGATCATGGCAGCAAATGCATGATGGATCTCAAGCGAATGACACAATCAACATTTAAGTGATGATAGGTTAATTTCCAGGGTTAGACTGAAGCTAGTACTACTGTTGGGTCCAAGACTAGCAATAAATTTGTGGGAGATGGACCTTAGAATCTCATGGGTTTATGACCATTACAGTTGTAGTTTTGGAGTGTGTTTTCTGATCAGGGGCTTCTGTTGCATTGATCACCTTTGCTACCATTTTCTGTGTAATCCCAGAATCACAGAATATGTCTGTGCAAAGGTAATGAAAACATGTAACAGAAAACTAGTCATTTATCCCAGCAAAGATTTAACTGGTTGCTACTAGCAAGTATGCTTAAAGCTGGGATTAGAGGCTTAGCAAAAGCATGAATGCATAGCTAAATATGTATCAGCTGCTTAGTGTTTATAACTGTGATATTGCCACTAGCATTACAGCAGTGTCCCAGACAGAAAGTGTTATAAATTTCCCATAGCACTAAATGTAAAGAGGTCTTTAGTGCTGACAGTGATTGCCCTTACATACACTTGCTTCATAGCTCTTCCTCATTTAGGAGGAGGGAGAAGAAGTAAAAAATGCTAATTCAGCAATCTGTTGTTGGTTATATGACATTATAGTTATTCTCTTTCTTACTCAGTGAGATTTTCCTCCCAGTACTCAGGAAAGGCAACTTATAATACATCTGATGCCTACTCTTCTAAACTTCCTTCTGAACTCTTACTCCTAAATCATCTTCAGTTACTGATTTTCTGTTCAGTCACCAGGCACTGGAATATCTTGGGCTGAGATTGTCCATTTTCTACTGTGGGTCTGGAAGTGAAGTCGTGCTCATCTGCTGTGGGCTTCAGACTGGAGCGTCTGCTGCCACAGTGGCTCCCTCAGTACAAGACCACAGTACAATCTGGCTGTATTTTTTTCCTGAAAAAGGCAAAAGGGAGTGAAAAGCTAACAGTTTCTGTATCTTGGTGGCTAGGATTGACATGGTTTCTGATCAGCAAATGTATAGAGGTGAAATACAGATTTAGCTGTCTGTAGTTATGATTCTTGTCTTTGTGCCATAGAACACAAGATGACCAGGAATAATAATGGTAAATGCTCTGTCATTGTCTTGGCATTGACTTATCTTCTGTAACACTGGAAAGGAAAAGACACATCACTAATTGCCAATTACGCTGACACAAGGGTAAAAATTTCCAAAGGCCAATGGTAGGTTCTTATCTATTCTGCTTTCCCTGACAGTCTTAATTCATGTTTCGAAGCTCTCAGGATGAAAATTCACTTTTGAAAGCTGTACATATGAGCCAGTGCTTGGTCCTCAGCACCATTTGCTCCCTCTGCAAATATCAAATTCCATTGACATGGAAGCTTAAATTCCTGTGGCAGTGACTCATTGTAGTTCCTGTTTTCCAATGTCTATAATTTTGCTGCCAGCTGTTTTTATCTGATCCTTAATTATAAGGTGAGTGTTTACACTCCAAAATGGAGCAAGTTAATTATCTAACTCAGGTCACTGAACAGCCTTCACTGACATGCAAAACAGATCCATTTTTTCATAAATATTTTTCCTGAGATTGGAGTGTAAAAATGCCTGTAATATCAATCTGAGTGAAGCATCTGACTACTCTGGGTAAGTTCCTGCTCTTCTATTATAAAAATCACCTGACTTCAGTTCAGGCATTTATTTGTCAGCTAAAAGTTATGCCCCATTTTCAGAAACATTAAGAACAGTCACAAATGGAAGTTTGAGGAGGTTATAGAAAGATGAGGGAATGGAGTGTATTTATATTTTTCCTGTCCAGCATAAAATTGGAAATGCTTCAAGTCAGCACTTTAAACAAAAACCCTCTTTGGAATGGTGATGTGCTCAGCAGCAGCCCAGGAAAGGTGCAAATGAAAATATACCAGATGGTAGGAGTTGCTGAATATTGAATTCTGAATTTACTTCATTGTATGCATATGTATTCACAGGTCATTCTATCATTTTATAAATAATGAAGGAATAATGTTTCCTTACATAGCACACCAAGATCATGGAATAATCATTACATCATCAGACTTTCTGAGTGCAAAGTACTTTATAAAAACACATGTGCCTGTGGGAGACTCCCCCTTTATATAGGCCCTTTAAAAGAGTTTTCCAGTTGCTTTTACAGAAATATATTTGGGGTTTTTTCAAGAAAACTGAAATTTATTTAAAAAAAAGAAGACAGACATAGGCAGTAAAGGTAGGAACAGAAGACAGAGTTCTCACTGTTAAGGATAAGATATGCACAGGATAATGTGAAATGGATAATAGCATACATGGCTTGCTGGGAAGAGGATACAGATACATGAATGTGATATGTAGGCAAAAAGTAAGAAGTCTCATATGTCATCTATGTACTTTACTCTCTTATTCAATGAATACTTCTAATTGTGGATCCAGAGAACTCATCCCTACTGTTTTTCTTGCCAAGTGAAGTACTCAAAAAATTACTCAGATGAGCCTTGGTAAGGGACATTGTCTGTGCTGGAGAGGAAGGCAAAAAACCCTCAGGGACATAATGTACTAAAATGCCCAAATTTTCATCCTTACTCATCTTAGATGGCACATCAGGAAGGTGGCCCTGCTCCACATCAGGTACTTGCCCCTCTTCCTGCTCTGCACCCCTTGCTCAGCCCTGACACCCTTCCCTCCTATGCCATTGCAGGTCCCAGGGGAGTAGAGGGAAATAAGAAGGAGGCCTCCCCCTGACTTCTCTGTCCTGGAGCTCTAAAGATTATGTTTGTGCAAGAGGGACAATCAGAAGCCCCAAAGAAAACGAGCCTGGCATCATCATTGCAGCTTTGTGCAAGGTGGCAGTCAGCGAAGGAACTGACCTGTCTCTTCAGGATGGCTTTTCTTTCCAAGGATCAAGGTGTCAGCTGGCACATGCTGTGGTCTGTTGCTTGAAGTGCTGCACTCAAGTGTAGCAGCCCTCCACTGCCAAAGGTGCTGGCTGCCCTCTCTGCAAAAGCCGCAGTCATTGCTTGGGAAGGTGACCCTGCAGAGGTGTGAGGTTGGACAGAGTTAGCAGAGACAAGCTCTGGGACAGGACAATTAGTGACAGTGTGCAGGTGAGAGCTTTTTGACTGCTCCAAGATGAACCAAATCCAGTGGAGAGCATTTCAAGTGCTTGTCCACTATTGCCTACAGCATGAGGAATAAACAAGAGGAACTGGAAGTTTTGGCTCAGCCCCAGACCTGCCAAGCTGGCTTAAGTGAGATTTGGTTGGGAGTCCTGTGGCTGCAGTGCTGGGATGGACACTTATAGATGCTTCAGGAGAGACAGGCAGGGCAGGTGAGGTGAAGGGGTAGCACCACAAGTAAAGGAGGGGTCAGACTGTACAGTGTTTGCAGCTGGGACTGACATGGTTGAGAACCTTTGTGTAGGCATTAAAGGAAAAGCAAATAAAGCAGATTTGTGGGAGTTTACTACAGATCAGCCAGCCAGGCTGTCAGCACTGATTTACTAGTCTATAGGGACTTAAACCCCTGCTCTAAATTAGTTGTCCTTTTTCTGCCACTACAGACCTTAGTTAAATTCTCTCTCCATGCTTCTTATGAGCCCTTTTTAAATATTAAAAGGTCACAATTAGGTTTTCCAGGAAAGTTATTTTCTCCAGGCTGAACAACTCCAATTCTCAGCATTTCCTTCTCCCTATAATCATCGTCCTGGCTGTGCTCTAGACTCACTCCAGCAGGTCCATGTCTTTCCTGTGTTGAGGACCCCAGAGCTGGATGCAGCATTCCAGGTGAGGTCTCACCAGAGCAGAGGGGCAAAATCCCCTCCCTCACCATGCTGACCATACTGCTTTAGATGCAGGCCAGGACACGTTTGTCCTTCTGGGCTGTGAGTGTGCATGGCTGGGTCATGTCTAATTTTTAATCCACCAGCATCCCAAATTCTTTTCCTTCTCTGGTCTCAAACCCTTCATCCACCAGTCTATACTTAGACTAGATGTTGCCCTGGGCCAGGCATAGGATGTTGAACTTGTCCTTGCTGTCCTTCAGAAAGTTTGCATGGGCCCAGTCCCCCTGTCCAGGTCCAGAAGCAATAGAAGATGACTTTTGATAAAGGTGCTAAGGGAACTGAATAGGGAAAGTGCACTCCTAGGTCTGTTGTTTCTAGCTGGAGGTGCTTTGATGGGTGAAGATTGGTGGCTGTCTTGGCTACAGTGATTATGAAGCTGTTAAGTTTAAGATATTTGGCACTATGAAAAAAGCTGTCAGCAGAGGTGCTACTAAGAGCAGGCTTTTGGCTGCTCAAGGAACTACTTAGTAGGGAATCTGCTTTTAAGGGTTTCTGAGTCCATAAGTACTGGGGACTTTTTAAGAGCCACCTTTTAAAAGAGCCTGAGAGAAGGAAATTGTCATGTTTTGGAAATCAAGGATGTAGAGCAGAAGGCTGGGTAGGCTAAAGAGACAACTGAACACTGAACTCTGTATACTGACTCTGAAATTTAAGTGGAAAATAAGTTGTATGGACTTTAAAAGCATGTCAGGCTACACAGGAGGATTACAGAGGTGCTATTCGTCACTAGGGAGAAAATTTGTATGATGAAAGCTCAGTTGGAATTGAAGTAAGCGTTGTGGTGGGTAAAAAAATAGGCTTTCTAAGCATGTTCACAGTAAAAGGAGGACTAAAGGAAACAGTGCTCCTGATGATGTTGGTTTTCACCTCACAAACAGAGGTGAATGAAGATAAAACTGAGATATTTCATGCCACCTTTGCCTCTGTCCTTTATCATCAAAAATGGGCCTCTGGAACCACAGGACCCGTTGGTTCGAGCACCACAGCTGAGAGAGGGATAAACCCACAGTCGTTTATGCAGAATTTGCTGCTGCAACCATAGTACATACGGGGCCCTATTGGATTCATCGCAGGATACCAAAAGAACTGGACAATGTCATTGCAAGACCTCTCTCAGTTATCAATTTTTTGGAATCTAGGGAGGTCCTATCCCTGCTGACTGGGAGGTAGCAATTTTCAAGAATGGCTAGAAAGATGACCCTTGTAATTCTAGGCTTGTCACTCTCACTCCAGTGCTTAGAGAGGATTATATGGGAGCTGCTGAAAAACACTTGAAAGACATTGCAGTCATCAGTCAAAGGCAAAAATAAGTTCATGAATGGAAAGTCATATCCAGCCTTACTGACTTGACATTCTTTGATGATAAAGTTACCTGCCTAGTGGAAAAAGGGAAGGCAGTGGATGTGGCTTGTTTGACTGTCGTGGCTTTTTGCATGTTATTTTATTTTATTTCAGTTTAGTTTTTGACACTATCTCTCACAGAATCCTTCTGTACAAAATTTCCAGCACACAGCTGGACTTGTACATAATATGATGGTGAACAGCTGACTGACAGACGAGTCTCCAAGAGTTCTAGTATTTGGGATAACATCTAGCTGCTGGCCTGTCTTTAGTGGTGTTCCCCTAAATTTTAGGTTTAGTTTTAGGGCCAGTTCTGTTTGGTTGTTTTGTTAATGACCTCAACACAGGAGTTGAGTGCACAGTAAGTAGTTGCAGACAATACTAAACTAGGAGGAACCATTGATACCCTCAAGGATACAGGGACCTTAGAGTTAGATCTCGACAGATTAGAATGCTAGACAGTCACCAACTGCGTGAGTTTTGGCAAGAACATATCTTATATTCTGCACCTGGGATGGTGTAATCCTGTATGTACAAATGGACTGGGGGACAGGTGGCTACAGTCTTGCAGAAAGGGATTGGGGCTTTTGGCTGGCAGTTATCTCAATGTGAGTCAAAGATGTGCCCTGGAGGTCAAAAGGGCCAGCCATATCCTGAGGTACATTAAACACATCATAGCTAACTGGTCAAAGGAAGTTATTGTTTCCCTCTGCTCAGCATTGGTGTGGTCTCACTTTCAGTACTGTGTGCAGTTTGGGGTCCACAATGTAACAATATAAAAATACTACAATATGTCCAAAGAAAGACAGCAAATATGCTATAAGGACTAAAGGGCATGACTTATCAGGAGTGGCTGAGGAGATCAGGTTTGTTCAGCCTGGAGAAGAGGAGACTGGCTGGAGATGGCATTGCAGTCTACAACTTCCCCATGATGTGGTGTGGAAGGGGTCCTATTCTCTTCTCTCCGGTGTTCAGTGATAAATTTCAAAGGAATGGCTTAAAGATGCACCACTGGAAGTTCAGATTGGATATTGGTTCTATAGATTGGAATGGTTCTTCATCGAGATGATGGCCAAGCACTGGAACAAGCTCCACTGAGAAGTGGTCACTTCTGCAAGTCTCTTGGTGTCCGAGAAGTGGTTGGACAATGCTCTGGGATATATGTTTAATTTTTAAGTTGCCTTGTGTGGAGCTAGGAGTTGGACTCAGTGATCTTCATGGGTCCTTCCAACTCATGATATTGTAAGTACCTTAACTGCACTGCCTAATTTGTAATTGAGATTTATGGACACAAGAACTGCATTTTCCTTTTCTGCTTGCACCTGTGTGACAAAAAATGCCTTAATTTCGTTGTTCTTGAAGTCACTTAACTCCAGGATTGCATTCTTATTCTCCAGGGTTATGCATTTTTATTCAACCATTCTTTTCATTTTGCAAGCCAAGCCTTGAAATGTTGATATGTCATTCATTTCTGTTCCTTTGTGGTAGAACACTACTACACAAGTGGCTTATCTTGCTCAAAATTATTAAAAAAACAAGGCACCTTAATCCTTAAAGCTGATTTTGGATTAGAGTTTGGCACTGAAACCATACATTCCTCATGCTTTTTGAGGTTTTGTTTGCCGAGTCTGCTGTGAAAAATTGAGAAACTAACCTTCAGTGGCTCATATTGATAGAACATTGGTTTTGGTGTTTTGAGGGGCAGTTTGTGTCTATGTTCACATGTTCTTTTGTGTGTGGATGCAGCATGTTCAGGTCTACACTTCTGGATTTTCATATTAGGAAGTAGTGTATTTAAAATTCTGATTGAAAGGGAGACATTGGTGCTTGGGTTTGGTTTGGCTTTTTTTTGTCAAATGGGATTTGCTTATAACGTATAGATTGCAATTTGAACTGGGAGACTTGAGGGCTTTTTACGTGGAAAGACATCTGTAGTGGTGGGAACACCAGAATAGGATTTATCAATCCTGGTAAACCCACTCATTGATTATGGTGAGATAAACCAAGCCTGGAGGTAGTTTAACTGGGTCTTGAGGATCTCTGTGGGTGTAATACCTCTCCTGCATTATGTACCTTGGAATAGACTTTGACAGGTCTCTATGGGAGATGCAGTCTTCTAAATATTCTTTTTATCTTCTCTTTGCAGCAAGAATATGACAGTTGATAACTAATTTTTAACATTCTAATTTAAACAGTTATCTGCTCAGTTGCTATTGTGTACTTAGCTAAAGCTACCAACTCGTGATTTTAGGATAAGAGAGGTTGAAAAATATGGCTAACAGTCCTTTGTTTTCTTTCATCAGTGCATTTGAAAAGCAATTCTTTATTATTCCACAATCTTAAACATAATTATAAGGAGTTTAAAAATGCAACTAGCCTCTTTTTGTTTCTAAACATGAAAGAGGACTGGCATGCTGCTGATGATATAGAGAGGGATAGGTGATGCACACGATGCATTCAGGATCAGACAGTATAGCTTCAGCTGACTTGTTCAGCCAAATCAGGACCATGCACGTTCTTTCATTTCTTGTGTTTGTTTCCTAGACTTGAAAGTGCAATTATAGGAAGATATCTGACATCGTGTTGCAGCTTTAGGTCACATCTTGTCCATATTACAAAACCACACCAGGGCACATCTGACTTTAACCATGTCAGGCACACATTCATTCATGTCAGGTCTGCTGGAACTGTTGTGCTGTCATGCACTCAGAAGCACAGAAATGAAAACTGGAAGAAGCAGTTTCTCCCATTTTTCTTTTTTTTTTT